>CM066042.1:14270588-14486024 GCA_033557465.1 Ichthyophis bannanicus
ACCGGTGGGGTCCGGTACCGGCCTGTCGATACCGGAGGAAACAGCCTGACTCGGTGTCAGTAACAGTTGCCGATGTCAATGCTGTCGGTACCGGTGCTAAAGCCGGTGTCGATACCAGTTGAACCATCTGAAGCGGTCCCGAAGGCACTGAAGCCGCAAGGAGAGCCACCAGACTGCGTTCAATAGCCAAGAACCTCTGGTCTATTGACGCTGCCGATGCCTGGGTATCGGTATCGGACGAAGCGGCCAGTACCCCAGAGCATGGCACCAGTAGTTCTGCCGAGGTTGAGGCCTGGAGAACATCCTGGAGCCCCGATAGTGCTTTAGAAGCTGAAGCCTCCCGCCGGGGCAATTTTGCCGGTACAAGTCCCTCAAGGGTAACGCCAGAGGCATCTCAATGCTTGGAAGGAGATCTACCCTTTGAGGACCGGCCAGATTTATGTTTGGTTACCTGAGATCCATGGGAGGAAGACAAAGCCCTGGAAGACGTCGATGCCATGGATGCTGCATCAGAGGGAAAAGGGGTGCTAAGCTTAGCAGCTCGGTTTTGCCGACTCCTCTTCGACATAATCCCACAGGCAACACACTCCGATATGGAGTGGTCAGGCCCTAAACATTTAAGGCACCACTCGTGGGTGTCAGTGACGGAGATGGTACCGCCACACTTGGAACACTATTCAAAACCCGAGGCGGGTTTTTCCACTCTGAAGGAAAGGTTGGGCCTAATGCCCAAAATGACGCGTGGCACCCGACAGAAATAAAAGACTAGAAGATCCAGAAAAAAAGATTTAAAAAAAAATAAAAATTTTCTAAAGAAAGAAAGAACCGGCGGTACTGGTATAGCGTCGGGGAAGGCAGACGCTACCACAAAAAAGAATGAAAAAGATGGGATAATTTCTGCGGTGACAGGAAAACAACCTGCTGGCTCCGCGGAAAACGAAGAACTGGAGAGAGGCAGTTGGGAAAGGCGGGAAGGCAGCATGCAGGCGCTGTGGGATGCTACTAAAAGCTTTCTAATTGGACGCTGGGGAGCGTTCCCACGCAGGCTCCATCGGTACCAACGATCCCCATATGTGAAGACTACATTCCTGCTTGTTCCTGGAGATCACCTGTTACAGGTGAGTAACTACGCTTTCTCCAGGAACAAGCAGGAAGTCAGTCCTCACTTATGGGACACCCCAGCTACAGGCTACCGAACCTGTAACCAAAAAACGCCTCCTCGAGGTTGTGAGCAGAAGCCAATGCCCTTAGGAACCAAAGTCCTCGGGGTAAAGCCCTCGGTAGCCATGAAGAAGGGTCGGAAGGCAAGAGTTGCTTATATCACGGATTACAGAGTACAGCCTGGCCGAAGGCGCTGTCCCAATGGGACTCCCTCTCCAGGCAGTAGTGTGCAGCGAAGGTGTTCACTGATGACCAGGTTGCCATCCGGCAGATGTCCAGCAGGGGCACGGAGCGCAGCGAGGCCACCGAGGTCACTTTGGCCCAGACCCCAGGCGCGGTGACTCGATGATCTAATAGGGCACCCACCTTCGTGTGGGCAAAGGCGATGCAGTCCTCCAACCAGATGGAGAGGGTGCGTTTAGTGACTGCCTGCCCCAGTCGATTGGGCTCGTAGGTCACAGTCTGCCAGACTTGTGATGAGCCTGGGTATGCTGCAGATAAAAGGCAAGAGCCCTTTTGCAGTTGAGAGTATGGAAAGCCGCTGACGCCTGGTCGGCGTGGGGTCTCGGAAAGAAAGTCGGTAAGACAATCTCCTGATTGAGATGGAAGTCGGAAACAATCTTCGGCAAGAACTTGGGGTGGGTACGGAGGACCACCCTATTCCTATAGAATCTAGTGTAAGGGCATCAGCCATGAGAGCCTGGAGCTCACTGACTCAGCGTGCCGAGGTCAGAGCCACCAGGAAGACTACTTTCCAGGATAGATGCCGGAGCGAGCATGTCACCATCAGCTCGAAGGGTGAACATGTGAGTTGCATGAGCACTATTGTTCAGATCCCATTCCGCCGGGGAAGGCCAGAAGGGCGGCTTGGACAGCAAGAGATCCCGCATAAAGCGAGAGACCAAGGGTTGCCCCGAGAGGGCCTTGCCCTCGATATGGAGGTGATCTGCCGAGATGGCGCTCAAATGTACCCTGATGGAGTTTGACTTCAGGCCCTCCCTCGAAAGATGGAGGAGGTACTGAAGGACCCACCGAGTGGGGCAAGAGAATGGGTCAATCTGGAGCCCAGAGCACCAGACCGAGAAGCACCGCCACTTGAAGGCATAAGCTTGTCTAGTCGAAATGTTCCTCAACGCGAGGAGGACCTCCTCGACCTCGTCAGGAAGGCCCAGCATGGCTAGGGCGACCTGCTCAGCCGCCAGGCTGCGAGGGATAGTGAGGCCAGGTTTGGGTGCAGTACCCATCCCTCTTCCTGCATTAGTAGGCCTGAGGCACAGCCCAGGGGAACTAGGGGTTCCGTTGAAAGCAGGAGCAGGAACCATGGCTGATGAGGCCACGAGGGAGCTACAAGGATCATCGATGCCTGGTCCCGCTGAGCTTTGTGGAGGGTCCTCGCAATGAGAGGGGGGGAGAACGCACAGAGCAGGCCGGAGGACCAGCTCAGAAGGAACACGTCTAGGCCCTCTATCCCCGGGTGTGGCATTGGGCTGCAAAAGTGGAGGAGCTGTGTGCTTGATGGGCTAGCAAATAGGACTATGGCCGGAGTTCCCCACCGATGAAACAGCCAGCCAGCCGGCCACCCCCGGATCCAGCCGCCATTCGTGAGGGTGGAAGATTCTGCCGAGTTTCTCCGCTAAGACGTTCTCCTGACCCAGGAGGTAGACCGCCCTGAGGCAAAGGAGCAGAGGACGACTGCTTTTCCCCTCCTTGTTGATGTAGAACATCGGCACACGGTTGTCGGTCTGCACGAGCACAGACTTCCCGCTGAGGTGATCCGCAAAAGCCCTCAGGGTCCACTGAACCGCCCGGAGCTCGAGCAACTTTATTTTCTGTTGGGACTCCACGAGTGACCATTGCCCCTGCTTTCACAACGCACTGCAGTGGGCTCCCCACCCCGTTGTCAGCATTATCTCATGCTGCGGGGTCTGAAGGGCAACCCCCAGAGAAGGTTGCGGGGGTTTTGCCACCAGCCCAGGGACAGGTGAAGACTGTAGGAGACCCTTACGGGCTCGAAATGAGCTGTCCCGCATGTGCAGGTGGGCATGGGGAACCACATGGACAGTAGAGGCTATGTGGCCTAGGAGGCGCAGCATAGTTCGGGCCGTGACCCGAGAGGTGCTCTGGACCTGGGCTGCCATGGCTCGGAGGCGGTCGCCCGGTGAGTGTCAAGATGTGCGCTGATGAATTCTAAGGCCTGCATCAGTTCGAGGTGGAACTTGGGATAGTTGACCAAGAAATCCAGGCGCTCGAACAGGAAAATCGTGCGCGACGCCACCAGGCGGATTTCCTCGACCGAGGATCCCATGACGAGCCAGTCATCGAGGTAGGGGAAGAACGGCATACCCTGACGCCTGAGGGAGGCGACGACCGCAGAGAGGCACTTCGTGAAGACCCGTGGGGCGGATGAGAGACTGAAGAGAAGCACCCTGTACTGGAAGTGCTCCCCCTGCAACCTGAAGCACAGATACTGCCTGTGCTGGGGATGAATTAAAATGTGGGCGTATGCGTCCTTTAGATCCAAGGAATATAGCCAGTCGCCCTGCCGGAGGAAGGGCAACAGCACGCCAAGGGATAACATCCTGAACTTCTCCCGCACCAAGAACTTGTTTAGCTTTTGGAGGATGGGCCGCAGACCCCCCTCCAATCTTCTTCGGGACAAGGAAGTATCAGGAATAGAAGCCCCAACCTCGGAGGTGCAAGGGCACCCTCTCAACCGCCCGTTGGGCGAGGAGGTTCATTAATTCCTGCTACAGGAAGATCTGATGCGCGAGGAGTCGAGGAGGCTCCGCCGGGGAGAAGGGAGAGGGAAGCATGTCCAGGTGGAGGCGATAGTCATCCCAGATTACCCGGAGGACCCAGGTGTCCGAGGTGATGGAAGCCCACTGAAGGGCAGGCGTCTCCCCACCGGCTGCCGAGTCGCTGGAGGGTGGGGGGGGGGGGATGAAAGGCTATGCAGCTGGTGTAAAAACCCCTGTGAGGGTTGAGGCAGGGCCGGTGTTTGGGCCTTGGGCCCCTTTCGGCTTGCAGTGATTCTGGGGCCCCGATTTCCCTTGTGCCGCAGTGGTTGGCATGGGAGTGGGTGGGTACACTGGGTAGCCACGGTAGGGCAGGCCCTTCCTCAGAAAGGCAGGCTTTTTGGTCTGTTTCTGTCGAGACAGAGTGGAGGTCTTGCGCGAGAGACGGGTTCGAGTAACAAACTATCTCCGCGGCCTTTTCATCCATCGGTTTGCCAAAGAGCTGCTCACCAAGGCAGGGTACGTCCAGGAGCTTCTCCTGAACCCACTGCTCCAAATCTGAGGATTGGAGCCATGTCTGGCGACGGGCCCCGATGCCAGCAGCCACCACTCAAGCCGAGGATTCTAAGTCATCATAGGTGGCACGAGAGAGGTACTTTGAGCAGTCTGCGATGGACTTTAGCAGGTACCGAACCTATTGAGGAGTTCGCCCTCGAGGCCCGCGGAGAAACCTCCGAGCTCCTTGGCCAAGTCGCGCAAGAACATGCCCATGTATAACTGGTATGCCTGAATATGGCAAGAAAGCATAGATCCCTGATAGGCCTTGCGGCCTAGGGCATCGAGGGCTCTCGACTCCCTGCTCGGGGGAACCAAAGAGTGTGACTTTGGGCTCTTCTGCTTCCTCATAGCTGACTCCACCACCATGGAGGTGTGGGAGGAGTTGGGTTTTCCTGAACCCAGGGCCGCACTGGACCTTGTACATGACGTGGAGGCATTTACTCACGATTGAAACAGAGGCAGGCACCTCCCCACAAGCGGAGTAGCAGTCTGGATAAGATGGGAGGAACTGGGTCGGTAAGACTCCCGAGATGGGGACTTGTACTGAAGGACATCGAGCTCTTCAGCTCGAGGGTCCTCCTCAGTCTGCGTGGCCAGGTTGAGAGCCCATGCCATATCTCGGACAAACACCAGGAAGGAGGTGTTCTCGGGTGGTGAGCACCACTGAAATATGAGCGAGGAGGGGTCTGACGGAAGGTCCCAATGGGCACGGGTTTCTGGGGAGGTATCCCCATCGGACTCCCATTCTGAGAAGTTGGATGAGGAATGCAAACCGGGCTGATCGCCCCATCCAGCCGCTGAGGCCTGCTTGGAGCCGGAGGCCCTTGAGGATCTCACCCCCGAGAAACGGGAAGGCGAGCGAGACAGATGTCAAGGACCCTCACGTGGCCCACGGCTCTCAGGGTTTTCCTGGAGGAGTTTAGGCATCCCACGCGAGGGAACCTTGGTCTCTGGGCACAAGCCATCGAAGTTGGCTGTGAGCGCCTGCTGGGAAGCTATGAATGCAGAAATGCTGCATTCTAGCGCCAGCATGCGGGACTCCCACGCAGGTGTGAGACCTTGCGACGCTGACACCAGAGTCACCGGGTAGGGCGTCAAGGAGGAAAGGGGGTCCTTGCCAGGACTGCCCCTCAGGAGACCGGGTGCCATCGCCAGAGGCCTCCGTATCTGCACGAGGTACCTTGCGGGATTGCTCCTTGTCTGACTCTCGGGAACGCCGAAGGGGGCTAAGCGACCGAGTGCGGGAGTGCTCACACTTGTCGGGGGAGCCCGACAGCAACTTTGGGGCCTTCTTCTTGCGCCACTCCACTTCAGTGAACCCCTGGTCAGAGTGCCACAGAGTGCAGGGCTGAGGTGAGGGATCCCACCACAGGAGAGATGACCAAGAGCACCACCGGGGACTCAGAGGTGGCCTTTCTGAGAATGTCTTCGGACTTCTGCTTACAAGTGAGCAGGGCTTTGGAGGACATTTTCTTACAGGCAAACAAAACTCTGGATCATGGTCAGTCCCGAGGCACCGCAGGCAACAGTCATGGGTATCTGTAAGCGATATGTTCTTAGAGCATCTATCGCATTTTTTGAATCCGGTAGCCATGGGGCAAAAATGGCCCCTGCGAAATCGAAGACCTACGCGGCCAGCGGTTGGAGGAAAAGGGCACGAAGGAAAAACAAAAAAGGTGAAGAAAAACGTCCCCCGATGGGTCCAAAAAGGTAGAGCAGGGGAAGGACATGTAGAGGACTGATGCAACCGGAAAAGAGATAGGCCTGAAGGCCAAAAACGAAACACTTTTTCCGAGGGACGAGGATGTGCGTCCGAAGGGCTCTGTGGAAAAAGGGAGACAGAGCAAGATGGCGCCCCTGGGCGGGAAGAGGACCACGCATGCATGGCAGCAATCCCAAAGGCTTTCTTTGAAAGCTGGGTAATTGCTCTGCACGGGCTCTGTTGGTGCTGACGTCACCATTAAGTGAGGACTGACTTCCTGCTTGTTACTGGAGAACTGTTGGAGACACTGTGGAGAGTAAGGTACCTTTTTACACATGTGATGGGAGTTCTGAGAAGTTTGGATCTACTGGGACAAAGTGCTAAAAATAACTGAGGAAATTGGGGGGTGGGCGCTACCAGAACATCCAGCTATTTTTTTACTCCAGAGGGTTGAGACAGTGCCTTCGCATTTCAAGGGCATACTCGCACACTGGGTGGTGACTGCTCGGTGTGAAATAGCAGCACATTGGAATCATCAGGTGCTGCCAGGGGAGTATGGTTTTGTTTGCCTCCTGGCCGATTTTTATTCAATGCACTATCTAAACTGGCCTCAACAGGGGTCGGGGGGGGAAAGGGTGAAGTGGCCAGACAATGGCAAGGTGTGTGCAGTGGTTAGAACGATAGGGTGTAGCTATGTGAAGAGATGGAGGACGACGACATAGAATAAGAGGTATCTGGGTATCTTTAGATGGCTATTTATTCTGCTTGGCAGAATGTGAGGTTGGTGGGGGGTGGAAGGTAGTAAGGGGCTTTTCTTTTATTGAGATATGGTCTTGTAACCACTAGTATATGGTTATAATACAATTTACAATGACACAAAAGAAGGGAATGATATACAAAGAAATGTGCAAACAGAGACACTGAGGAAAGGGAGAAATATAAAACTGCAATTTACCTAAATGCCTGAGAAAAGTCATATTCTAACCCCCTTCAAATTTAATATTGGAAGTTTCTGACTGGAGATTAGAGGAAAGCACAGTTACTTACCTGTAACAAGTGATCTCTGGGAACAGCAGGAATAAGTCTTCACATATGGGTTTCGTCGGTACCGACGGAGCCTGCGCGGGAACGCTCCCCAGCGTCCATTAAGAAAGCTTTTGGGAGCATCCCACAGCGCCTGCGCGCTGCCTTCCCGACTTTCCCAACCGCCTCTCTCCAGTTCGAGTTTTAAAGCTGAGACAGAGAGAGAGAGAGAGAGGAAAGGAAAGATAGAGAGATACAACACCTAGGGGAGGTGGGTGGGTTGTGAAGACTTATTCCTGCTGTTCCCAGAGATCACCTGTTACAGGTAAGTAACTGTGCTATCTCCAGGAACAAGCAGGAATGAGTCTTCACATATGGGGACTCCCTAGCTGCAGATGCCAGGGAGAAACCCCAGGTTCTGTGTCTTTGAAAAGGACTCTACCTCCCCCCATGGATCTCTGGCATCCGACCAGGGTAGGTGGGTAGGAGTTGATTAGGAATGGAACAGGTGTTTGAGAACAGCCTGACCAAACGAGGCATCCCGGCGGGAGTCCTTGTCCAAACAGTAATGGGCTGTGAAGGTATGAACCGAGGCCCAGGTGGCCACTCGACAGATTTGGTCGATGGACACAGAGTTTAGATGAGCCATTGAGGCTTCCATGGCTCTCACATTGTAAGCTGTGTCATGGCCCTCCAGAGAAATGTTCCTACTCTGGTAGGCGAAAGAAATACACTGAGCAATCCAGTTGGACAGTGTTCTCTTAGAGACTGGAAGTCCTAAATGAGAAGGATCAAAAGCAACAAAGAGTTGAGAAGACTTTCTATGTTGCTGTGTTCTTTGTAAGTAAAAAGCGAGAGCTCTCTTACAATCCAAGGTATGAAGATTCCTCTCTGTATTTGATGCATGAGGTCCTGGAAAAAAGACAGGTAAATATACCTCTTGGTTCAGATGAAAAGGTGAGACCACTTTAGGCATAAAGTGTGGATTGGTCCTCAGGACTACCTTATCATGATGGAACCTTGTATAAGGAGGATTAGCCACCAAAGCTTGCAACTCACTGATACGGCATGCTGAGGTGACTGCAATGAGAAAAATAACTTTCCAAGAAAGGAATTTCAAGGAGGTGGTGGCTAAAGGTTCAAAGGGTGGCTTCATAAGCTGGCCAAGAACCAGGTTTAAGTCCCATGCCACTGGAGGTGGTCTAATGGGAGGTTTAGTTAAAAGAAGGCCTCTCATGAATCTTGCTATTAGAGGATGAGAGGAAATAGGTTGTCCATTGAGAGGCTTGAGGGACGCTGCAATAGCACTCAAATGGAATCTTACTGAATTCGTTTTCAGACCTGCATGGGATAGATGCAGGAGATACTCTAGTAGAGAATTCAGAGGTATTGCAAGAGGGTTTAGCCCTTTCCCTGAATACCAAATGGTAAATCTTTTCCATTTGAAAGCATAGGAACGTCTAGTAGAAGGCTTTCTAGAGGCATGAATAACAAATCTGACTTGCTGAGAGAGATGAAAATCTTGAAGGTCTAGGCACTCAGCAACCAAGCCCTGAGATGGAGCGACTGGGGGTTTGGGTGCCACAAAGTTCCCTCTTCCTGGGACAGAAGGTGCGGTGCAGAGCCGAAGTCCAGGGAAGGAGCTTGAGAGAGATGCAGAAGTAGAGGGTACCACACTTGGCGTGGCCAATGTGGTGCTATGAGGATCATGGTCCCTTGATCTCTCTGAAGCTTGAATAGTGTTTTGGGAATTAGGGGAATTAGTGGAAAGGCATAAAGGAAGTCTTGACCCCAGTGAAGGAGGAAGGCATCTTTGGCCTGAACTCCCTGACACGGAATTCTGGAACAGAACCGGGGAAGTCTGGCATTCCACGGACTTGCAAGGAGGTCTATGTCCGGGGTTCCCCAAATTCGAAAAATCCTGGCTACCTGGTCCATGTGAAGGGACCACTCGTGTGGAAGCAGAACTCGACTGAGTCTGTCCGCCCAAGAGTTTTGAACGCCTGGAAGATATACTGCCAGAAGATGGATGTGATGCTCTATGGCGAAGGCCCACAGTCGCAAAGCTTCGTTGCAAAGCAACAGAGAGCCAGTCCCGCCCTGCTTGTTTACATAGAACATGGCTACTTGGTTGTCCGTATGGATGAGGACTGTCCTGTAGCTGAGCAGGGAATGGAACACTCTGAGAGGGAGGAGTAGCCTAGTGGTTGGGGCACGGTACTTCAGGCCGGAAGGTCGGGGGTTCAAATCCCACTAGAGGACAGCAACCTTGGGCCGGAAGGACTGGGGTTTCTAGTCCCACAGATGCTCCTTGTGGTCTTGGGCAAGCCACTTAACCCTCCATTGCCCATGTTCCCTGTAAGTATTAGTGAATGTGTCTCATATCCCCGCGTGTTAAATGTATCCCCCAATCGTGTTGTGACCGCTTTGATTGAAGGATAAGGCGGTATACAAAACTGTCTAAATAAATAAATAAAATAAAATAAATAAGAATATTGCTCTGAGTTCGAAGAGATTGATATGCAGAGAAGTCTCCTGTGGAGACCAGATGCCTTGGGTGGAGAGATCCTGCAGATGAGCTCCCCAACCCACTGGAGAAGCATCTGTTGTCAGAGTTGCTTGGGGAAGCGACTGCTGAAAAGGGGACCCCAGCAACAGATTTGGAGGGGACTTCCACCACTGGAGAGACCAAAATAGGCGACTGGAGTTTGCTATTTTGTCTGACAGGCAACCTGATGCCTGAGTCCATTGGGTGGACAAAGTCCATTGAGCTGCCCTCATGTGAAGGCGAGCATATGGAACCACATGCACGGTGGATGCCATGTGGCCTAATAGTTGTAACATCTCTCGAGCAGTTAAATGGGACTTTAACTGTATCTGGGAGGCTAACTGCACCAAGCGTAGGCAATGGGCCTGAGGAAGATAGGCCCTTGCAGTTGTGGTATCCAGCAAGGCCCCTATAAACTCCAGACTGAGTAGGGGTGAGATGGGATTTTGGGATGTTTATTACCAGTCCCAAATACTGAAGGCCACGCATTGTGCAGGTTAGAGAAATCTGGGCCTCTGACTGGGATGGAGCTCGAATGAGCCAGTCGTCCAGATATGGGAAAACGAATATTCCTAGAGTGCGTAGAAATGCAGCTACTACTGCCATGCATTTCGTGAACACCCTTGGTGCAGAGGCCAGACCGAAAGGAAGCACCCTGTATTGGTAGTGCTTTCCTTGAAAAAGGAACTGAAGGAACCTTCTGTGTGTTGGATGGATGAGGACATGGGTGTACGCATCCTTGAGATCTAGAGAACAAAGCCAGTCCTGACTCTGAAGGTATGGCAGCAGAGTACCGAGAGAAATCATCTTGAATTTCTCTTTGAATAGAAACTTGTTCAATTCTCTGAGATCTAATATGGGTCTGTAGCCCCCTGTTTTCTTTGGAATAAGAAAAGGGGAGTAGAACCCTGAGCCCTGTTGAAGAAGGGGTACTTCTTCTATTGCCCCTTCGGCAAGAAGAGTAGCAATCTCCTGACCCAGAAGGTTGAGGAGAGATGTTGGAGAATTGAACTGTCTCACCATGGTGTGGGGAAGAAGGTTTAAGAAATGAAGCTTGTACCCTTCCCTTACAATGGAGAGGGTCCATTGCTCTGCTGTAATTTGCTCCCATCTGGGAGCAAAGTAAGCCAACCTTCTTGGAATGGTGAGGGGCTCTGGTTCTTCCAGAGCCAGAAAGGCTAAGTTCTCTAGTTGCAAGTCAAAGGCCCTGAGGAGGCTGAGGAGGCTGAGGCTGCTGAGCCATGGGAGGCCTGGCAGCCTTTGACTTGGCCTGTTTAGGTGGTTGCTGACGCTTTGCAGCAAAACGACCTGCAGAAGATACCTGCTAACCATAAGCAGGATAGTATCTTCCCTTTTTAGAAAAAGTTGTCTTTTTGAACAATCTTTTCTTAGCAGGAGCAGAGGTAGACTTTGAAAGTCGATCCAAAGCAGAGTTCTCAGCATCCATCTGAGTGGCCTTTGCTTTCCAATCCCTGCCAAAAAGGTTTTCACCTGTACAAGGAAGATTTCCCAGTTAATCTTGGACCCAAAGTTCCAAATCAGAGGCTTGTAACCAAGCAATTCTGCGTGCACCGATGGCAATAGCCGAGGCTCTGCTTACACACTCAAAAGAGTCAAAGGCTGCACGGTTGGAAAATTTGGAAACATCTTGGGCATGTTTGAGCCAAGTGAGAAATTCCTGCCTTTTATCTTCTGAAATAAAAGGGGCTAAAGTCTGCAGATGATCTGTGACTTCTTATAGAAACATCCCCATATAGAGACTATAGGAGTTGATTCTGGCAGCAAGCATATTAGCTTGGAAAACCCTTCGGCCAAAAGAATCAAGGGTCCTGCATTCACGTCCTGGAGAATTAGATGAGTGTCTCTTTGCACGCTTTATTTTCCTCATGGCAGACGCTACCACAATAGAGTGGTGAGGAAGCTGAGACTTATGAAAGCCAGGACAAGGAGGGACACGGTACATGGTGTCTAATCTACGAGAATGAGGAGAGGTGGTAAGAGGAGTCTCCCACATGCTCAACATGAGATCATAGAGAATCTCATGAATAGGTAAAGTAGCTGCTTCTTTAGGAGCCTTAGGAATATTGCAAAATATCTAGTTGCTTGGCTCTAGGCTCTGACTCAGGGGCCACTGTAATGGAGAGGCCCCTAGCCACTTCCCTAATGAAGTCCTGAAGAGACAAGTCTTCTGAAGGAGACATTCTTCGTTTTGCAGAATCAGACTCCTGAGGAAGAAGTACCGGGGCATCGACAGAAACCTCCGACTCAGAGTCTTCGGAGGAATCGAAGTATCGCCTGTCTGGATGCTCCTGTAAAGCCCGATACACGTACCGAGTGGGATCGACATCGGGAGTAAGCGGTACCGGTTCGGTACCGATGGGCATCATAGGACAGGGTACCGTTGCAGTCGACACCGAAGCCGATATCGATGTCGATGCAATTGGTACCGGTACCGGCAACGGAGACTGTTGCAGTACCGGAGGCGTCAAAGCCTGCATAAACGCCGTTAGGGTGCGCTGCATGGACAGAATCTTCTGATCCATCGACGCCACCAGAGTCTGGATGTCAGTACCAGTGGAGGCAACCGGTACCACAGAACACGGCAACAGGTGATCGGTCGAGGCCGAGCCATCGATGTCAACCTGTGACCCCATAGACAATGCTTTGGAAGCCGGAACTTCCCGCCAGGGTAATTTTGCCGGTGCGGAATCCTCGAGGACAAGCCCGGAGGTATCTCGATGCTTAGAGGGAGATTTGCCCTTCGAGGACCAGCTAGATTTATGTTTGGTTACCTGAGATCCATGGGAGGAAGCAGCAGCCCTGGAAGACGTCGATGCCACCGAGGCTGCATCAGAGGGAAACAGGGTACTGAGCTTGGCTGCTCGGTTCTGCCGACCTCTTTTAGACATCATGGTACAGGACACACAATCCGTGATGGAATGGTCAGGACCCAAACATTTTAGACACCAGTCATGGGTATCGGTGACAGAAATAGTACCGCCACATTTCGTGCACTTTTTGAACCCGGAAGCAGGCTTCTCCACGAGGAGAAAATATTTTCAGGCCTAAGGCCCAAACCGAAAATGCAGAGTTGAAGAAAGAAAAGTTTTTTTGGGTTTTTTTGTAAGAAAGAAAAGAAAAGACCGGCGGTACCGGTCTGATGTCGAAGAAGGCAGACGCTCACCGAAAAATAAAGAAAAAAATAAAGAATTCTTCTGCGGTGACAGGAACACGACCTGCTGGCTCCACGGAAAAGAAGAACTGGAGAGAGGCGGTTGGGAAAGGCGGGAAGGCAGCACGCAGGCACTGTGGGATGCTCCCAAAAGCTTTCTTACTGGACGCTGGGGAGCATTCCCGCGCAGGCTCCGTCGGTACCAACGAAACCCATATGTGAAGACTCATTCCTGCTTGTTTCTGGAGATAGTGAGTTCCAAAGTTGGGGTTCCAAGTAACTGAATGCAGACTTCTCAGACAGGCTATGCTGAAACTCTCTGCCCAAGCAAATAGAATGCTAGGAATGATAAGGAAAGGAATGGAAAATAAAATAAAGGATTTATAATCCTGCTGTATCGCTCCATGGTGCGACCACACCTTGAATGTTGTGTGCAATTCTGGTCATATCATCTTTAAAAGGATATAGAAGAACTAGAAAAAGGTAGAGAAAAACCACCAAAATGCTAAAGGGGATGGAACAATACCCCTATGAGGAAAGGCTTAAAAGGTTAGGGCTTTTCAACTTGCAAAAAAGACAGGTAAGGGGAGATATGATAGAGGTCTATAAAATAATGAATGAAGTGGGACCAGTAAACAGACTGGTTGTTTACTTCTTCAAAAAGTAGAAAGAATAGGGGACATGCAATCAAGTTGCAATGTAGCCCATTTAAAACTAACAGGAGAAAATATTCTTTTATTCAATGCGTAATCATACTCCGGAATTTATTACCGGAGGCTGTAGTAAAAGCTGTTAGCATAGCTGGGTTTAAAAATGGTTTGTACAAGTTCCTGGAGGAAAAGTCCATAAACCATTATTAAAGAGGAGCAGGGAAATCCACTGGTTACCCCGGGATAAGCAATGTAGAATCTGTGTACCTTTTTTAGAACATGTCAGGTACTTGTGACCTGGATTGGCCACTACTGGAAACAGGATACTGAGCTTGATGAACCTTGGTTTAACTCAGTATGGTGTTCTTATCTGCTGGAAAGGGAACATAATTTGTTTGCCTGGGCTGTTCTAGCAGGATTCCAGAAAAGGAAGTTATCGGGTAAGTAAAATTTTGCCTTATGCAGCCAGCACCATCACAGAGCATATAAGCATGTTTGAATATTGGCTATATGCTGTTATCAGTTTATTATGTTTCTATACAATGACAGACAGACCACTATTGCCTGAACCTGTTTCAAACAGACTATGAATCTTACCAAATACAAAACAAAAGGGTTTTCTACAATTGCTACATTCAATGTAAATATATAAAAAGATGAGGCATCCACAATTTTGTTGCAACTACAATTTTTCAGTAGCCCTTGTATGTAAAGAGATTTAAAACTGGACTTTTCTTACTTGCAAGTAAAGCTACAACTTACTCTAATAGTCAGAAAGAATTTATATATAATTACCTTTCGTAGCTGATTTGTGAAAAATAAAGTCTGTAATAAACTGTTCATATAACAAGTTGCTCCCTGGTTCTTTAGTCCAACATATCCTGTGTGCTTCTTTGAATCCCACCTAGAAAGTATTTTATGATTAAAGCTAACTCACTGGACTTCAACGAACAGCCATTCAGCATCTTTACAACAGTGCTTATTGCTACATTTTTAGTATTACCATTAAGTATCTGAGGATGAATTGTTAAAATTTCCATGAAACAGAGGGAAACAATATTCTGTAACTAAATATAAGTTGCTTTAGCATTTTAAATTTCAAATGTACCAGCTATAGAATACTACAAATCAATTTTCTAATGTTTGAAGTACATTCATATACTTACGCAACTCCATGTGGTGCATCAGCTTGGACATAGACTTCAAACGTTACCTTATCATCATCTATAAATCCTTTCTCTGGGTCAGTAACTTCCTATAAAAAAAAGAAAATGAATGTTACAAATTAGATTTGCATACAATACTACTAAAAGAAGATTGCTCACCTGAAATAACTGCTACTTGCAAATGTTTTTTTTCTGAAAACAGCACATCAACACATGAGCGAAAAGGCAATATCAAGCTCCAAATTGGATGAATTATTTCAGAACTTTCTGGAAAGGTGTAGATGATTTTCACTGATCATATGTGGCAACTTCCCACATTGAAGTGGTTGAACTGCTTTTCTCAGTACTACATAATTGAGTGAAACAGGAAAAACTCCAAAGGGAGGAGTGTTTGTATGACTGCTGAACTACTGTCTTCAAAGAATACCTGTTTCAGGTAAGCAACTTTGTTTCTGAATACAAGCAGTTAACTGTAGCCATATGCATGGGGCTAATTAAATATGATTCAGTAACAAAAGGGTAGCAACAAAATATCATGGGGACATAGAAAATGATAGATAAAGACCATATGGCAGTGTTCACCAACCTTTTTCAGTTAAAGGGCCGCAGTGTAAATAAAAAGCTCTGGGGGCTGCTAACAGTTTTCAGATTTCATACAACATAGATAAATTTAAGCTCACTTACTTTGTCGACAGTAGTAAATATTACTAATGAAACACCCAGATCTGCATACTGATCACTTGCATATCATTGCTCATAATTTGTGCATGTTTTTAACTATCTCAAAAGATTATCTGAATCTGGTCTATTCTTCAATTTTTACTTTTAAAATGTTCAGTTGATTTTATTTATTTATTTATTTATTTATTTAACACTTATTTATATACCGCATCTTCCAGCGATCAGTTGCGGTGTACAATTAACAACAGTTAACAATGCAGAGCTTGTTTTACATGGAACAAAATAACTTGATAAAGTCTGTTCACAGAAGTACATGGAGCCCAAAAAGGGGGAGGGGAGGAAGAGGGAGGACAAACACACAAAAACCACCACACAACTTTGCTTGCAATCATTGAACATACTAGATAATTCTCATTAGCAATAATCTTCCAGAAATCCTAGGTGATCTCGCAACTTTTTTGGTGTTGCTTAAATTCCATATGTTCTTGAAGTTCAATGATTTCCAGCTCAAAGTGATTGTCAACCCAGAGTCAACCGCTGTTTTAGAAATTAACCCAGAGGGACTTCTGGTTTGAATATAGAGGAGAACAGACGGATGTGAGGTCCGCTCCTGGAGCCTGCACAAAAACCGCAATAAAAGCCACCTCCCCAGGTGCATCACTGCCCACACACCACAAGATGTCAAAAACGGTAAAATTAAAAGCAGCAAAGACCCTGCAAGAGTTATATGCCACAAAGGCCACTGCGGCCAGCATGGAAGGGGGACCTGCAGGCCCCAGTATCACCTACATCCTTGACAACAAGCGGAGGAGATGGCAGAGAGGAGAAAACAGTTACAGACCTCACCACAATACTGCAGGAAATCAGGAACTCAAACAACAAAATTGTAAATAAGGTGCTCTCAAAGACTGAAGAAAAATTCACTGCAAGAGGAGCCAGACTCGAAGAGGTGGAGGCACGATTAAGTCAGACAGAACACTCACAGATAAAAATGCAGAGCAGTTTCCTCCTTACAGCAGTAAGTGACCACACTCCAAAATAAAGCAGAGGACCTCGAGAACAGAGAACGGAGACCCAACATCTGGCTATTCGGCATATCGGTGGGGGCCGAGGCTCAGGACGCTATCGGTTTCAGAGGCATGCTGATGGAGTGTTTTCCGGGAGGCCCCCCACTCGCTCCATATGAAGTCGAGTGAGTACACAGAGAGCTGCAGCCCCACCCTGATGTAATCGGGAGCCCAGGGCGTTTATTGTTAAACTACTGTGGTTCCAAGATAAAAAGTTTATCATCCGTGCCGCTCGGAAAACTGGTCTATATGTGTTCCTTGACCTCGCAGCAGAAACAGTTAAATACTGGAAGGAACTTCTTCGGGCCAGAGACCAGTGGGTCACAGAAGGGTATTCCAGTGGTAGTCTGGTACCCTGCCCGCCTCACTGTGATGACTAATGGGGTTTGGAAAGTCTTCTCCTCAAAGGCATTAGAAAAATTCTTCAAGCTACTGGAAACAGTCGTGGACCAAAGGAAAACACGAGAGTGCAGGACCCAATGCATGGAAGGACAAAGAGAGCCGGAGCAAACATAAACAAAGCACCCACAGTGCAAATGGCAGGAACGCAGTAGCCAGACTTGCCAAGGCTATAGAAGAGGTGGAGGTGTAGAAACTGACCAGAGCGGAAGACTCATCAGCAGATACCTCAACGTGGCCACCAAGAATGAATGGATTAATCTTATCATGAATAGTAAGGGTTGGTGTGGGTAAATGGGAGGAAGATGGACAAAAAGCAAAATGTAAGAACTCGGCGTCGACGACCTTGGTCCCGAACGGGGATCGGCCGAGGATCGACTCGAGTTTTTAGTGTCTCGAGGATTGGCTCGGCCTCCGGGGCCGACATCGATATCTCAGTGGTTGGGGAAGATGGACCGGTGAGACAGGCAATCAGTGCCTGCTGTTGGTCCATGAAGGCAGACCTGCTGCACTCCAAGGCCGCCAACCTGAGACCGAGCTCAGGAGGCTCCACAGCCCCCGAGTCGGGTCCCGACACCGGCTCTCCCAGAGGAGAGTCCACAACGAGGACAGTGCTTACCTGCCAAAGTGTCGCCGGTTCCTTATGAGGGAGTTTTGCTGGCCTCTCCAACTCAGAGGATCCAGGGCGGAGGGCCGGGCTCCGCAACTTGGCCCACGAGGGGCCGGGCTCCGCGACCTGACCCACAAAGGACCAAGCCGTTCGGAGCCATCTAACAACACCGCCCTCACAGATAGCACAGTTACTTACCTGTAACAGGTGATCTCTGGGAACAGCAGGAATAAGTCTTCACATATGGGTATTTTCGGTACCGACGGAGCCTGCGTGGGAACGCTCCCCAGCGTCCAGTAAGAAAGCTTTTGGGAGCATCCCACAGCACCTGCGCGCTGCCTTCCCACCTTTCCCAACCGCCACTCTCCAGTTCGAGTTTTAAAGCTGAGACAAAGAGAGAGAGAGCAGAGGAAAGATAGATAGAGAGATACAACTCTTAGGGGAGGTGGGTGGGTTGTGAAGACTTATTCCTGCTGTTCCCAGAGATCACCTGTTACAGGTAAGTAACTGTGCTATCTCCAGGAACAAGCAGGAATGAGCCTTCACATATGGGGACTCCCTAGCTGTAGATGCCAGGGAGAAACCCCAGGTTGTGTGTCCTTGAAAAGGACTCTCCTCCTCCCATGGATCTCTGGCATCCGACCAGGGTAGGTGGGTAGGAGTTGATTAGGAATGGTACAGGTGTTTGAAAACAGCCTGACAAAACGAGGCATCCCGGCGGGAGTCCTTGTCCAAACAGTACTGTGCTGAGAAGGTATGAACCGAGGCCCAGGTGGCCGCTCGACAGATTTGGTCGATGGACCCAGAGTTCAGATGAGCCATTGAGGCTGCCATGGCTCTCAACATTGTGAGCTGTGACATGGCCCTCCAGAGAAATGTTCCTACTCTGGTAGGCGAAAGAAACACACTGAGCAATCCAGTTGGACAGTGTTCTCTTAGAGACTGGAAGTCCTAAATGAGAAGGATCAAAAGCAACAAAGAGTTGAGAAGACTTTCTATGTTGCTGTGTTCTTTGTAAGTAAAAAGCGAGAGCTCTCTTACAATCCAAGGTATGAAGATTCCTCTCTGCACTTGATGCATGAGGTCCTGGAAAAGACAGGTAAATATACCTCTTGGTTCAGATGAAAAGGCGAGACCACTTTAGGCATAAAGTGTGGATTGGTCCTCAGGACTACCTTATCATGATGGAACCTTGTATAAGGAGGATTAGCCACCAAAGCTTGCAACTCACTGATGCGGCGTGCTGAGGTGACTGCAATAAGAAAAACAACTTTCAAAGAAAGAATTTTCAAGGAGGTGGGGGCTAAAGGTTCAAAGGGTGGCTTCATAAGCTGGTCAAGAACCAGGTTTAAGACCCATGCCACTGGAGGTGGTGTAATGGGAGGTTTAGTTAAAAGAAGGCCTCTCATGAATCTTGCTATAAGAGGATGAGAGGAAATAGGTAGTCCATTGAGAGGCTTGAGGAACGCTGCAATAGCACTCAAATGGACTCTTACTGAATTCGTTTTCAGACCTGCATGAGATAGATGCAGGAGATACTCTAGTAGAGAATTCAGAGGTATTGCAAGAGGGTTTAGACCCCTCCCTGAACACCAAATGGAAAATCTTTTCCATTTGAAAGCATAGGAACGTCTAGTAGAAGGCTTTCTAGAGGCATGAATAACATCTCTGACTTGCTGAGAGAGAATAAAATCTTGAAGGTCTAGGCCCTCAGCAACCAAGCCCTGAGATGGAGAGACTGGGGGTTTGAGTGCCATAACGTTCCTTCTTCCTGGGATAGAAGGTCTGGTGCAGAGCCCAAGTCCAGGGAAGGAGCTTGAGAGAGATGCAGAAGTAGAGGGTACCACACATGCCGTGGCCAATGTGGTGCTGATGATCATGGTCCCTCGATCTCTCTGAAGCTTGAATAGTGTTATGGGAATTAGGGGAATTGGTGGAAAGGCATAAAGGAAGTCTTGACTCCAGTGAAGGAGGAAGGCATCCTTGGCCTGAACTCCCTGACACGGAATTCTGGAACAGAACCGGGGAAGTTTGGCATTCCACGGACTTGCAAAGAGGGCTAAGTCCGGGGTTCCCCAAATTCGAAAAATCCAGGCTACCTGGTCCATGTGGAGGGACCACTCGTGTGGAAGCAGAACTCAACCGAGTCTGTCCGCCCAAGAGTTTTGAACGCCTGGAAGATATACTGCCAGAAGATGGATGTGATGCTCTCTGGCGAAGGCCCACAGTCGCAAAGCTTCGTTGCAAAGCAACAGAGAGCCAGTCCCGCCCTGCTTGTTTACATAGAACATGGCTACTTGGTTGTCCGTATGGATGAGGACTGTCCTGTAGCTGAGCAGGGAATGGAACACTCTGAGAGCTAAGAATATTGCTCTGAGTTCCAAGAGATTGATATGCAGAGAAGTCTCCTGTGGAGACCAGATGCCCTGGGTGGAGAGATCCTGCAGATGAGCTCCCCAACCCATTGGAGAAGCATCTGTTGTCAGAGTTGCTTGGGGTAGCGACTGCTGAAAAGGGGACCCCAGCAACAGATTTGGAGGGGACTTCCACCACTGGAGAGACCAAAATAGGCGACTGGAGTTTGCTATTTTGTCTGACAGGCAACCTGATGACTGAGTCCATTGGGTGGACAAATTCCATTGAGCTGGCCTCATCTGAAGGCGAGCATATGGAACCACATGCACGGTGGATGCCATGTGGCCTAATAGTTGTAACATTTCTCGAGCAGTTAGATGGGACTTTAACTGTATCTGGGAGGCTAACTGCACCAAGCATAGGCAACGGGCCTGAGGAAGATAGGCCCTTGCAGTTGTGGTATCCAGCAAGGCCCCTATAAACTCCAAAGACTGAGTAGGGTGAGATGGGATTCTGGGATATTTATTAGCAGTCCCAAATGCTGAAGGACACGCATTGTGCAGGTTAAACAAGTCTGGGCCTCTGACTGGGATGGAGCTCGAATGAGCCAGTCGTCCAGATATGGGAAAACGAATATTCCTAGAGTGCGTAGAAATGCAGCTACTACTGCCATGCATTTCGTGAACACCCTTGGTGCAGAGGCCAGACCGAAAGGAAGCACCCTGTATTGGTAGTGCTTTCCTTGAAAAAGGAACCGAAGGAACCTTCTGTGTGTTGGATGGATGAGGACATGGGTGTACGCATCCTTGAGATCTAGAGAACAAAGCCAGTCCTGACTCTGAAGGTATGGCAGCAGAGTACCGAGAGAAATCATCTTGAATTTCTCTTCAAATAGAAACTTGTTCAATTCTCTGAGATCTAATATGGGTCTGTAGCCCCCTGTTTTCTTTCAAATAAGAAAATAAGGGGAGTAGAATCCTGAGCCCTGTTGAAGAAGGGGTACTTCTTCTATTGCCCCTTGGGCAAGAAGGGTAGCAATCTCCTGACCCAGAAGGTTGAGGAGAGATGTTGGAGAATTGAACTGTTTCACCATGGTGTGGGGAGGAAGGTTTAAGAAATGAAGCTTGTACCCTTCCCTTATGATGGAGAGGGTCCATTGCTCTGCTGTGATTTGCTCCCATCTGGGAGCAAAGTAAGCCAACCTTCCTGGAATGGTGAGGGGCTCTGGTTCTTCCAGAGCTAGAAAGGCTAAGTTCTCTAGTTGCAAGTCAAAGGCCCTGAGGAGGCTGAGGCTGCTGGGCCGTGGGAGGACTGGCAGCCTTTGACTTGGCCTGTTTAGGTGGTTGCTGACGCTTTGCAGCAAAACGACCTGCAGAAGATGCCTGCTGACCATAGGAAGGATAGTATCTTCCCTTTTTAGAAAAGGGTGCCTTTTTGAACAATCTTTTCTTAACAGGAGCAGAGGTAGACTTTTAAAGGCAATCCAAAGCAGAGTTCTCAGCATCCATCTGAGTGGCCTTTGCTTTCCAATCCCTGCCAAAAAGGTTTTCACCTGTACAAGGAAGATTTCCCAGTTCACCTTGGACCCAGAGTTCCAAATCCGAGGCTTGTAACCAAGCAATTCTGCGTGCACCTATGGCAATAGCCGAGGCTCTGCTTACACACTCAAAAGAGTCAAAGGCTGCACGGTTGGAAAATTTGGAAACATCTTGGGCATGTTTGAGTCAAGTGAGAAATTCCTGCCTTTTATCTTCTGAAATAAAAGGGGTTAAAGTCTGCAGATGATCTGTGACTTCTTTTAGAAACATCCCCATATAGAGACTATAGAAGTTGATTCTGGCAGCAAGCATATTAGCTTGGAAAACCCTTCGGCCAAAAAAATCAAGGGTCCTGTATTCACGTCCTGGAGGATTAGATGAGTGTCTCTTTGCACTCTTTATTTTCCTCATGGCAGACTCTACCACAATGAGTGGTGAGGAAGCTGAGACTTATGAAAGCCAGGACAAGAAGGGACACGGTACAAGGTGTCTAACCTACGAGAATGAGGAGAGGTGATAAGAGGAGTCTCCCACATGCTCAACATGAGATCATAGAGAATCTCATGAATAGGTAAGGTAGCTGCTTCTTTAGGAGCCTTAGGATATTGCGAAATATCTAATTGCTTGGCTCTAGGCTCTGACTCAGGGGCCACTGGAATGGAGAGGCCCCTAGCCACTTCCCTAATGAAGTCTTGAAAAGAAATCTTCTGGAGGAGACATTCTTCTTTTTGGAGAAGCAGACTCCTGAGGAAGAAGTACCTGTGCCTCGACAGAAGCCTCCGACTCAGAGTCTTCGGAGGAATCGATGTATTGCCTGTCTGGATGCTCCTGTAAAGCCTGATACGCGCACCGAGTGAGATCGACATCGGGAGTAAGCGGTACCGGTTCGGTACCGATGGGCATCATAGGACAGGGTACCGTTGCAGTCGACACCGAAGCCGATGTCGATGCAATCGGTACCGGCACCGGGAACGATGCCGGTGCCGGAGTCGGTACCAGCAATGGAGATTGTTGCAGTACCGGAGGCGTCGAAGCCTGCATAAATGCCGTTAGGGTGCACTGCATGGACAGAATCTTCTGATCCATCGACGCCACCAGAGTCTGGATGTCGGTACCAGTGGAGGCCACCAGTACCCCAGAACATGGCAACAGGTGATTGGTTGAGGCCGAGCCATCGATCTCAACCTGTGACCCCACAGACAATGCTTTGGAAGCCGGAACTTCCTGCCGGGGTAATTTTGCCGGTGCGGAATCCTCGAGGACAAGCCCGGAGGCATCTCGATGCTTAGAGGGAGATTTGCCCTTCGAGGACCAGCTAGATTTATGTTTGGTTACCTGAGATCCATGGGAGGAAGAAGCAGCCCTGGAAGACGTCGATGCCACTGAGGCTGCATCAGAGGGAAACTGGGTACTGAGCTTGCCTGCTCGGTTCTGCCGACCTCTTTTAGACATCATGGTACAGGACACACAATCCGTGATGGTATGGTCAGGACCCAAACATTTTAGACACCAATCATGGGTGTCGGTGACAGAAATAGTACCGCCACATTTTGTGCACTTTTTGAACCCGGAAGCGGGCTTCTCCATGAGGAGAAAAATGTTCAGGCCTAAGGCCCAAACTGAAAATGCACAGATGAAGAAAGAAAATTTTGGGTGTTTTTTTTTAAGAAAGAAAAGAAAAGACCGGCGGTACCGGTCTGACGTCGAAGAAGGCAGACGCAACACAGAAAAATAAAGAAAAAAATAAAGAACTTCTTCTGCGGTGACAGGAACACGACCTGCTGGCTCCACAGAAAAGAAGAACTAGAGAGAGGCGGTTGGGAAAGGCAGGAAGGCAGCGCGCAGGCGCTGTGGGATGCTCCCAAAAGCTTTCTTACTGGACGCTGGGGAGCGTTCCCGTGCAGGATCCGTTGGTACCGACGGTACCCATATGTGAAGACTCATTCCTGCTTGTTCCTGGAGATTTCTTCTCTCTCTGGTGTTCCCGCGAGGGAGACCCCCTTTCAAAGGACACCCAACACTGCTCAGGATCAGAGAGCTCCCAAAAGGTCGAGGCCTCCGATGAGGTCCGGGCCCGGGCAGGTGCGGACTCAGGAAAAAACCTATCATGTTGCTGCTGCCTGCTCTTCAAGGCCTTGGAAGACATTTTCTTACACGGGCCACAGACCTTCGTGTTGTGGTCGGGCCTGAGGCAACGGAAGCAGCAGACGTGTGCGTCAGTGAGGGACATTAATCTCGTGCACCAATCACACTTTTTAAACCCACTGGCAGCCATCGGGGAAAAAAGGGCCCCTGCGAGGTCGAAAGACCGGACTGCCAGCTAAAAAGAAAAAAAAGCACGAACGCTAGTCTCTAAGGACAAAAACCGAACATTTGGACCGGACTCGATACCGGTGTACTGAGCCAAGGGGGGAAGGGGAACCAGCATCGAATCAGCTAGACAGAAAAGACTAATGACTTTTAAACAGTTTTAAACACTTTTTTCGCGAGGGAACTTGGACGACGTCCGTTGGGCTGCATGGAAAAAAGGAGACTGAGCAAGATGGCACCCTTGGGCAGGAAGGGGACCGCGCATGCGTGATGCAACCCCAAAGGCTTTCATAGAAAGCTGAGGATTTGCTCCACATGAGGGCTCCGTCAACACCGACGTCACCCATATGTGAGGACTTCCTGACTTCCTGCTTGTTCCTGGAGAAAGCACAGTTACTGACCTGTAACAGGTGATCTCTGGGAACAGCAGGAATAAGTCTTCACATATGGGTATCGTCGGTACCGACGGAGCTTGCGCGGGAACGCTCTCCAGCGTCCAGAAAGAAAGCTTTTGGGAGCATCCCAAAGTGCCTGCACGCTGCCTTCCCGCCTTTCCCAACCGCCTCTCTCCAGTTCGCGTTTTTAAGCTGAGACAAAGAGAGAGAGAGGGAAAGGAAAGAGATAGAGAGATATAACTCCTAGGGGAGGTGAGTGGGTTGTGAATACTTATTCCTGCTTTTCCCAGAGATCACCTGTTACAGGTAAGTAACTGTGATATCTCCAGGAATAAGCAGGAATGAGTCTTCACATATGGGGACTCCCCAGTTAGAGATACCAGGGAGATCTCCAAGGTTGTGAGCCCTGAGAAGGGCTCTCCCTGCCCCCATGGATCTCGGGCATCCAACCAGGGATGGGGGGTAGGCGTTGATTAGGTATGGAACAGGTGTTTGAGAACAGCCTGACCAAACAAGGCATCCCGGCGGGAGTCCTTGTCCAAGCAGTTATGGGCTGTAAAGGTATGAACCGAGACCCAGGTGGCCGCTCGACAGATTTGGTCGATGGACACAAGAGTTCAGATGAGCCATAGAGGCTGCCATGGCCCTCATATTGTGAGCTGTGACATGGCCCTCCAGAGTAAGGTTCTTACTCTGGTAGGCGAAAGAAATACACTGAGCAATCCAATTGGACAGAGTTCTCTTAGAGACTGGAAGTCCCAAATGAGAGGGATCAAAAGCAACAAAGAGTTGAGAGGACTTTTTATGTTGCTGTGTCCTTTGTAAGTAAAAAGCGAGCGCTCTCTTACAATCCAGGGTATGGAGATTCCTCTCTGCATTTGATGCATGAAGTCCTGGAAAAGACAGGTAAATACACCACCTGGTTCAGATGAAAAGGTGAGACCACTTTAGGCATAAAGTGTGGATTAGTCCCGAGGACTACCTTGTCATGATGGAACCTTGTATAAGGAGGATTAGCCACCTAGGCTTGCAGCTCACTGATGCGGCGAGCTGAGGTGACTGCAATGAGAAAAATAACCTTCCAGGAAAGGAATTTCAAGGAGGTAGTGGCTAAGGGTTCAAAGGATGGCTTCATAAGCTGGCCAAGAACCAAATTCAAGTCCCATGCCACTGGAGGTGGTCTAATGGGAGGTTTAGATGAAAGAAGGCCTCTCATGAATCTTGCAATAAGAGGATGAGAGGAAATAGGCTGTCCATTGAGAGGCTTAAGGGATGTTGCAATAGCACTCAAATGGACTCTTACTGAATTCGTTTTAAGGTCTGCATGGGATAAATGCAGAAAATACTCTAGTAAAGAATTCAGAGGTATTGCACTCTGCACACCAAATGGTAAACCTTTTCCATTTAAAAGCATAGGAACGTCTAGTGGAAGGCTTTCTGGAAGCATGAAGGATATCCTTCACCTGCTGAGAAAGATGCAAATCTTGAAGGTCTAGGCCTTCAGCAACCAGGCTCTGAGATGAAGAGACTGGGGATTTGGGTGCCACAACGTTCCCTCCTCCTAGGACAGGAGGTCTGGAGCAGATCCCAAGTCCAGGGAGGTAGCTTGAGAGAGATGCAGAAGTAGAGGGTACCACACCTGGCGTGGCCAATGTGGTGCTATGAGGATCATAGACCCCTTGTCTCTCTGAAGTTTGAACAGTGTCTTGGGAATTAGGGGAATGGGTGGAAAGGCATAAAGGAAGTCTTGCCCCTGGTGGAGGTTCCAAGATGGCGGATGAGCTGAACGCTTTGTCGGATGTGATTTAGCTTGCTCCGGTTATGGCTGTGCAAATGGGGAGAAAGAGAAAGCAACATGCGGAGAAACCCCCTGCAACCTCTTCCCCTACCATTGCTTTGTCTCAATCGTTGATTCCGGGCTTTTTCCCTCCGACGGTAGCAGTTGTGGCTTCGGCGGATCAGTCGAGGAATTCCACTGATCTGAGCAGTGGGGTTGATTTGAGCCCCCAGCAGGACTTGCCGCCGCAACCCGGAAGAGTTTTCGATGCTGGTTTGCCTGCCGGTTTGGCCCCAGAAGCCGGGAGCCTGCCCGCAGTGGGGAGTGCCGCCTCGATCCAGACGGAGAGTTCTCCCGCTGTTCTGCCTGCTGGAGGAGGGTTGTCAGAGCAGGCAGTAATTAGCGGTGAGTCAGAGCTCGTAGATTTGGGCTCCTCTTTGCCTCTGGCTTCTTCCATGTTTCAGGCTTTAGAAAGACCGGCAAGGGTGACAAAGGAGAGCTTGTGGGATGCCATATCCTCCCTTCAACAGACCCTTTTTCCTGTTGTGGCTGTTCTTTCAAAGGAATTGTCTCAATTGAAGCTGCAGAGTGACGACTGAAAGTTCGAGGGTGAATGGACACGAGGTGAGACTCTCGCAAATGGAAACCCAGGTTGAGGAGTTGCATGACCTGGGGGCTTCCCAGGCTAAAGGCAGTTCGATTGTTGCACGACGTTTGGAATTCCTGGATAACCAAGCGAGGAGGAATAACCTACGCCTGCTGAACTTTCCTAGATCTCCTTTGTTGGACTCAAAGGAGTTGGTTCGCAAGTATCTTACTGAGATTCTTCTTATGCCTTCTGAAAACTTGCCTCCCATTGTCCGTGCCCAGTATGTCTCTATTTCTTCTTCAGAAGTGCTTGGTGGGAGAGTCCCAGTGGAGACTGGGAAGCCGCTTCAGATGGACCTTACAGGTTTTTTGGAGAGTTCATTAGATGTGGTAACCAGTAGGGCTACCTTACTTGTGTCCTTTGCTTTCGAATCAGATCGGAATTCTGTTTTGCGGTTGTATTTTCTTAAAATGAATGTTTCCCAATTTATGGGATCTAAGATATTGATATTTCCAGATTTGGCAAGGGATACCCAGAAGAGGAGAAGGGAGTTTCTGGCCTTGCGCCAACGCTCTCTTGCCTTGGGGGCACAGTTTAAATTGAAATATCCATGTAAATGTTTAATAGTGTACAACTCTAAGCATTTTCTTTTCTTTGAACCCATGCAATTAAGAGTGTTTCTTGAGAGGAAAGAGAGGGTTGGGATGGATCCTGCACCGGCTGCCACACTTAACAACTAAGCTCTGGATGTTCATTCAGGATATCTTTTGGTTATTACTTCATATAATTTATTTCTTTTTTCTTGGAATCTTATAGAGGGTGTTTGTTGTGGTCTATACCAAGTTTTATGATTTCTTTGATGTTATTTGCCTTTGGATGTATTGCTATATTCCCTGTATGCTTAGTTTATTCTTGGTGCATATATGATTAAAGTTAATAAAGATAAAATTTAAAGGAAGTCTTGCCCCCAATGGAGGAGGAAGGCATCCCTGGCCTGAACTCCCTGACACGGAATCCTGGAACAGAACCGGGGAAGTTTGGAATTCCACGGACTTGCAAACAGGTCTATGTCCGGGGTTCCCTAAATTCGGAAGATCCTGGCTATCTGGTCCCCATGGAGGGACCATTCGTGTGGAAACAGAACTCGACTGAGTCTGTCTGCCCAAGAGTTTTGAACCCCTGGAAGATACACTGCCACGAGATGAATTTGATGCTCTCTGGCGAAGGCCCACAATCTCAAAGCTTCGTTGCAAAGCGACAGAAAGCCAGTCCCGCCCTGCTTGTTCACGTAGAACATGGCTACTTGGTTGTCCGTGTGGATGAGGACTGTCTTGTAGCTGCCAGGGTGTGGAAGACTCAGAACTAGAAGAATTGCTCTGAGCTCCAAGAGGTTGATATGTAGAGATGTCTCTTGTGGAGACCAGATGCCCTGGGTGGAGAGATCTAGTAGATGAGCTCCCCAACCCTTTGGAGAGGCATCTGTTGTAAGGGTTGCTTGGGGTAACAACTGTTGAAAGGGGGACCCCAGCAACAGATTTGGAGTGGACTTCCACCACTGGAGAGACCAGAAGAGGCGACTGGAGGTTGCTATTTAGTATGATAGGCACTCCTGATGCCTGGGTCCATTGGGTGGACAGAGTCCACTGAGCTGCCCTCATTTGAAGGCGAGCGTAAGGAACCACATGCACGGTGGATGCCATGTGGCCTAACAGTTGTAACATTTCTCGAGCAGTTAAATGGGACTTTAACTGGATTTGTGAGGCTAACTGCACCAAGCGTAGGCAACGGGCCTGGGGAAGATAGGCCCTTGCAGTTGTGGTATCCAGCAAGGCCCCTATGAACTCTAATGACTGAGTAGGGGTGAGATGGGATTTTGGGATGTTTATTACAAGTCCCAGATACTGAAGAACACGCCTTGTGCAAGCCAGGGAAGTCTGGGCCTCTGACTGGGACGGAGCTCGGATGAGCCAGTCGTCCAGATATGGGAATACAAATATTCCTAGAGTGCGTAGAAATGCAGCTTCTACTGCCATGCATTTTGTGAACACTCTTGGAGCAGAGGCCAGACCGAAAGGAAGCACTCTGTATTGGTAGTGCTTTCCTTGATAAAGGAACCGAAGGAACCTTCTGTGTGTTGGATGGATGAGGATCTGGGTGTACGCATCCTTGAGATCTAGAGAACAAAGCCAATCCTGACTCTGAAGGTATGGAAGGAGAGCACCGAGAGAAATCTTGAATTTCTCCTTGCATAGAAACCTGTTCAATTCTCTGAGATCTAATATGGGTCTGTAGCCCCGTTTTCTTTGGGATAAGAAAATAGGGGGAGTAGAACCCTGAGCCCTGTTGAAAAAAAGGGTACTTCTTCTATTGCCCTTTGGGAAAGAAGGGTAACAATCTCCTGACCCAGAAGATCGAGGAGAGATGTTGGAGAATTGAACTGTCTCACCATGGTGTGAGGAGAAAGGTTTAAGAAATGAAGCTTGTACCCCTCCCTTATGATGGAGAGGGGGTCCATTGCTCTGCCGTGACTTGTTCCCATCTGGGAGCAAAGTGTGCTAACCTTCCTGGAATGGTGAGAGGCTCTGGTTCTTCTAGAGCCAGAAAGGCTAAGTTCTCTAGATGTAAGTCAAAGGCCCTGAGGAGGCTGAGGCTGTTGGGCCGTAGCAGACCTTGCAGCCTTAGGCTTGCCTTGTTTAAGTTGTTGCTGACGCTTTGCAGCAAAACGACCTGCAGAAGATGCCTGCTGACCATAAACAGGATAATATTTCCCCTTTTTGGGAAAGAAAGCCTTTTTGAATAACCTTTTTCTGAGAGGAGCAGAGGTAGACTTTGAAAATCTACCTAAGGCAGAATTCTCAGCATCCATCTGAGTGGCCGTTGCTTGCCAATCCTTGCCAAAAAAGGTTTTCACCTGTACAAGGAAGATTTCCTAATTCATCCTGGACCCAGGGTTACAAATCAGAAGCTTGTAACCAAGCAACTCTGCGTGCACCTATGGCAATAGCCGAGGCTCTGCTGGCACACTCAAAAGAGTCAAAGACTGCATGGTTGGAAAATTTGGAAACATCCTGGGCATGTTTAAGCCAGGTGAGATACTCCTCCCTTTTATCTTCGGAGATAAAGTTCTCAGATGGTTTGTAACTTCCTTTAGAAACATCCCCATCTAGAGACTATAGGAGTTGATTCTGGCAGCAAGCATATTGGCCTGGAAAATTCTCTGGCCAAAAGCATCCAAGGTTCTGCTTTCTCTTCCTGGAGGATTAGAGGAGTGTCTTTTTGCACTCTATCTTCTTCATAGCAGACTCCACCACAATAGACTGGTGAGGAAGCTGAGTCTTATGAAAGCCAGGACAAGGAGGAACACGGTACATGGTGTCCAACCTACGAGAATGAGGGGAGGTAGTGAGAGCTGTCTCCCATATGCCCAACATGTGCTCATAAAGGATCTCATGAATTGGTAAAGTAGCTGCCTCTTTAGGAGCCTTAGGATATTGTAAAATATCCAATTTCTTGGCTCTAGGCTCTAATTCAGGGGCCACTGAAATGGAGAGGCCCCTGGCCACTTCCCTAATGAAGTCGTGAAAAGACAAGTCTTCTGGAGGAGACATTCTTCTTTTTGGAGAAGAGGGCTCCTGAGGAAGGAGTACCGATGCTTCAAAAGAAGCCTCCGATTCATCAGAGTCTTCGGAGGAATCGAAGTATCGCCTGTCTGGATGCTCCTGCAGAGCCTGATACGCGTACTGAGTGGTATCGACATCGGGAGTGATCGGTACCGATTCGGTACGGATGGGCATCACAGAACAGGGTACCGCTGCAGTCGACACCGAAGCCAATGTCGATGCAATCGGTACCGGCACCGGAACCGATATAGGTGCTGGTGCCGTAACCGGTACCGACAACGGAGTTTGTTGCGGTACCGGCGGCGTCGCAGCTTGTATGAATGCCGTAATGGCACGCTGCATGGTCAGAATATTCTGATCCATTGACGCAACCAATGTCTGGATGTCGGTACCAGTGGAAACCACCGGTACCCCAGAACATGGCAACAGGTGATCGGTCAAGGCCGAGCCATCGATGTCAACCTGTAACCCCATAGATGAAGCTTTGGAAGCCGGAGCTTCCCGCCGGGGTAATTTTGCCGGTGCGGGATCCTCGAGAGCAAGCCCGGAGGCATCTCGATACTTAGAGGGAGATCTACCCTTCGAGGACCGGCTGGACTTATGTTTGGTAACCTGAGATCCATGGGAGGAAGAAGCAGTCCTGGAAGATGTCGATGCCACCGAAGCTGCATCAGAGGGAAACAGGGTACTGAGCTTGGCCGCTCGATTCTGTCGACCTCTTTTAGACATCATGGAACAGGACTCACAATCGGTGATGGAGTGGTCAGGACTCAAACATTTGACACCAGTCATGGGTGTCGGTGATAGAAAGAGTACCGCTGCACTTCGTGCACTTTTTAAACGCGGAAGCGGGCTTTTCCATGAGGAAAATTTTTCTAGGCCTAAGGCCCAAAAGGAAAAAATGTACAGAAGTGGGAAACGTTAGTTTTTTGGGGGGGGGTTTGTTTTGTTTTGTTTTTTTAAAGAAGAAAGAAGAAAAGACCAGCGGTACCGGTCCGACGTCGAAGAAGGCAGACGCGCGACCAAAGAAATAAAAGAAAATAAAGAACTTCTTCAGCAGTGACAGGAACACGACCTGCTGGCTCCGCAGAAAAGAAGAACTGGAGAGAGGCGGTTGGGAAAGGCGGGAAGGCAACGCGCAGGCGCTGTGGGATGCTCCCAAAAGCTTTCTTTCTGGACACTGGGGAGCGTTCCCGCGCAGGCTCCGTCAGCACCGACGATACCCATATGTGAAGACTCATTCCTGCTTGTTCCTGGAGATATTTTGTGTGGGAGGGAAGAAAAGTCTACGATGGGCCGGGTATTGAGAGAGTAAGTGGGGATTGAGAATGGAAGGATGAAATTTGAATGGATGATAAAGGAATGGGGGAAAGAGCAAAGGGGAAACGATCAGTATGTTAAAGCAGATATAGGGAGAGACTGGAAAAAAATCTAAAAGAGAAGAAAGGACAAATGGATAGCTCTCAGAAGACAAAAGAAACCAGAAGTAACTGGAGCAATTGCAACTGAAAAATAGAATGCCCAAACAGAAGGTAGAATACTACTTTTTATTTTTAATTTATTAACTGGAATATGTCTGGTCTGGGAAGTGTGTATTGCTAACATCTTTGCGTTTTTGTTTAATGCAAGAGGAAATTACTTTATAGTTTTATTCTCCAATGTTGTACATTTCATGTTTGGCTTTTGGGGTTCCCAGTTTAATAATTATCTTCCTATTTCTAAATTGTGATCCCTTGTTCTTTGTGTGGTGATGGTCTATGTTCTGCATGTGTAACCGAGCTGAGATATTCTGTTCATGTAGTTTCTATTTGACAGTCCCACTTGTTTTCTTTCCCCCCAGTGAAATGCATTGGTATTCTCTAAGAGGTACTGGTTCAATATCTGCAGTGTTGCCTTTGATAGGCAGGGTTTGGTGCTTTGTGAGTCCTGGTAGTGCTGTTATGATAGGGTGGATTTGCTATGAGTTCTAAATGGGCAGTGTTTATAGTACTTCCTAATGGGCCTGGCGCTTGTCATTGCAATATAGTAATGTAGAAATCTGTTAGTCTTTCTTTATCCAGACACTCATGAAGAGGGAAAAAGTGCATGTTAATATTATGCAAATATGTATGCAAATGAGGCCCACAATTAATCTCCGCACGTGGCCCACACCCCCCTTGGGCCGCCCCTGCGTCAGTAGTTTGTTTACATTTAGAGTTTTACTTATTTAATTTATGGTTATACTGGTTTAGTATTCATATTTTGATATTGGTTATGATTTTATTTATTTAGACAACTGGATGTCATCACATTTCCTCCTAGCTGTTTCACTTTATCAATAGAGTTATGTATTTTTCTATATAACTTAAGCTGTTTTATCCTTTTATTTTATTATACATTAACTATATACTACTTTTCTAAATACGATTTTAGTGGACATAGAAGGTGGCCAGTGGCAGAAACATATGTAGGGCAGATCCACATCAATAAAGCCCAGACCAGCTGTATTCCACGCTTTAAGAAAAGTGGAAGGAAGTTCAAAAAACTGCCAGCATGGTTTGAAGGTGAGGTCAGAGAGGCTGTTGCCAAAAAAGCATCTTTCAGGAAATGGAAAAAAGAGCCAAACGACGAAACCTGGAAACAGCACAAGCAATGGCAAGTCAAATGCAAGGCATTGATAAGGCAGGCAAAGGGAGAATTTGAGAAGAAGCTTGCTGCGGAAGCAAAAACGCGAAGTAAAGACCTTTTCAAGTACATTCGTAGCAAAAAACCTGTGAGAGAGTCAGTTGGTCCATTAGATGATAAAGGGGTTAAAGGAGCACTAAGAGGCGACAAGGCAATAGCAGAGAGACTGAATGAATTCTTTGCTTCAGTCTTTACTGAGGAAGATGTAGGGATGTTACCCATGACTGAAGTGGTATTTAAAGGTGCGGAAGAATTGAAGGAAATATCGATACATTGGGAAGATGTATTACAACTATTAGATAAACTGAAGAGTAGCAAATCACCTGGGCCGGATGGTATACATCCAAGGGTGTTGAAAGAACTGAAATACGAGATTGCAGACCTGCTATTAGTAATCTGTGAACTATCATTAAAGTCATTTCTAATACCTGAAGATTGGAGGATCGCCAATGTAACACCAATTTTTAAAAAGGGTTCCAGGGGTGATCCTGGAAACTACAGACTGGTGAGCCTGACATCAGTACTGGGAAAAATGGTAGAAACCATCATAAAGAATAAAATTACTCAGCATGTAGATAGTTATGACCTAATGGGAGACAGCCAACATGGCTTTAGACAAGGAAGATCTTGTCTTACTAATCTGTTATGTTTTTTTGAAGGAATGAATAATCAGGTGGACAAAGGTGAGTCGCTTGATATTGTGTATCTGGACTTTCAGAAAGCCTTTGACAAGGTCCCTCATCAGAGACTTTTGGCAAAACTAAAGAGTCATGGGATAGGAGGCAGTGTACTATTGTGGATTAGGAACTGGTTAAAAGATAGAAAGCAGAGGGTAGGGCTAATTGGCCAATTTTCCCAATGGAGAAAAGTGAATAGTGGTGTACCCCAGGGATCTGTGCTGGGTCCACTGCTTTTTGACATATTCATAAATGACCTGGAAAGTGGAATAACGAGTGAGGTTATCAAATTTGCAGATGACACAAAACTATTTAAAGTTGTTAAAACCCAAGAGGATTGTGGAAAATTGCAAGAGGATCTTGATAAATTGGAAGACTGGGCATCAAAATGGCAGATGAAATTTAATGTGGACAAGTGCAAGGTTATGCACCTAGGGAAGAACAACCCAAACTATGGTTACACGATGCATGGTTCCACATTAGGAACCACCACCCAGGAAAAAGATTTAGGCGTCATTGTGGATACCATGTTAAAACCCTCGGCCCAGTGTGCAGCAGCGGCCACGAGAGCAAATAGAATGCTAGGTATGATAAGGAAAGGAATGGAAAATAAAACAAAAGATATTATAATGCCTCTATATCATTCCATGGTGAGACCGCACCTTGAATATTGTGTGCAATTCTGGTCGCCGTATCTTAAAAAGGATATAGCGATTTTAGAAAAGGTTCAGAGAAGAGCCACCAAAATGGTAAAGGGGATGGAAGGATACTCCTATGAAGAAAGGCTAAAAAGGTTGGGGCTCTTTAACCTGGAAAAGAGACGGCTGAGGGGAGATATGATAGAAGTCTATAAATTAATGAACGGAGTGGAACGGGTAAACGTAGATCGATTGTTTACCTTATCAGAATATAGAAAGACTAGGGGACATGCAATGAAGCTACAGGGTAAACTATTTAAGACTAATAAAAGAAAATATTTTTTCACTCAACGTGTAATCAAACTCTGGAATTTGTTACCGGAGGATGTAGTAAAGGCTGTTAGTGTAGCTGGGTTTAAAAAAGGTTTGGACAAGTTCCTGGAGGAAAGGTCCATAAACCATTATTAAGAAGGGACCCAGGATATCAATGCTTGAACCAATACAAGCATTGTGGAACCTGTGTCCCTTTGGGAAACTGCTAGGTATGTATGACCTAGATTGGCCACTGCTGGAAAGAGAATACTGGGCTTGATGGACCTTGGTCTGACCCAGTATGGCATCTCTTATGTTCTTATGTTCTCTCTTCCTTCTAGGGGCCCTGCCTTCCTACTTTTCGTGTGTCTGGCTGCATTTCAGGAGGAGTGCCTCCCTGTTCCTGTTTGTGCCGACAAGAGGGGAAGCCATTTTGGACCTAGTCATTAGTGGAACACAAGATCTGGTGCAAGGGAAGGGTGTTGGACCACTTGGCAACAGTGATCATAGCATGATTGTGTTTGATTTAATAAATGGAGGAAGGATGGCAAGGAAATCCACAGTACTACCTTTTAACCTTCAAAAGGGAGCCTATGATAAAATGAGGAAAATAGTTGAGAAAAAAAAAACTAAAAGGTGCAGCTGCAAAGGTTAGCTTTATATCAAGCATGGGTGTTCAAAAATACTATCTTGGAAGACCAGACCAGCTGTATTCCATGCTTTAAGTGAAAGGAAGTCCAAAAAACTGCCACCATGTTTTAAAGGCGAGGTCAGAGGCTGTTCTAGCCAAAAAAGCATCTTTCAAGAAATGGAAAAAGGAGCGAAATAACAAAAACTGGAAAGAATATAAAATGCCATACTGGGTCAGATCAAGGTCCATCAAGCCAGGTATCCTGTTTGCAACAGTGGCCAATCCACTGGTTGGAGTCACGAGTCACGAGTACTTGGCACTTTCCCCAAAAAGACATCCAGGATCCACAATGCTTGTGTATTGGGGCAAGCAGTAGATATCTCAGGTCCTCTTAATGGACGTAATAAAAGTTGGCTTGCTACACAGTGCCCTGAACTGTGCTTATAAGGTAAAGTCTTGTGCTCCCATTCATTGCTAAAGACTAATTCATCCTATTGCATTCAACATTTTCGCAAACCTTTCTCGTGGTTTCCATAATAGTCTGAATGTGATCGTTTCATGGGTCCCTAAATTATAAGAACAGTAAAATTATATCCTATAAGAAACAAACATGATGCAGAAAAAGACCACATGGCCTATTCTAGTCTGCCCTTCCATATCAAATATCTAAGTCCCTTCTTTTCCTTAAGAGATCTTTTGGGCTTGCACCATGCTTTTTTAAATTCAGATACTGTCCTCATCTGTACTACCAAAAGAGCAAGATATCATGTGAACAGAAAGAATCCAATACTAAGACGTGGTGTAACGGAAGGGAAACCTTATTTCTCACATCATCTGCCCAAATTGCCCAACACAGGCCGTGTTTCGAATCCTTCTTCGTCAGGGGAATCAGGCAAACTATGTACATGAATACATGAACAAACAATAATTAAAAATGACAATAAAACAATTTCATAAATAAATCATAAAATAATAAATAACAAATAAAAATGATTAAGAATAGAACAAACAACACAGGTCTGCAAAAAAAATTTTTTCAAGAGCTGTTTTGGTTATTCCACGTAATCTTTATGTTTTTTGGTGCGCTAAATCCGAAAATGACCTCTATTTTGTCATAGGACGTTTCCTGACAACTTAGGTAACTATGTTAAATAAGGCAATACCTCAAAATAAATGGAAATAGACTTATAAAATTAAAGTTTTACTACAATATTTTCATGAAAATCCTTTTTTGAACTGAAATGAGCTCACCTACACACACTAAACTCTATTCTTCTTCCTTGTGAGGCTCCTCTTGGTGCATTTACGCTTGTGAGTACCATCTGGAATGTCTCTCTGAAGCATCCAACAGTAGTCTACCATCATTGTAATGCTCCATTTTCCCTGGTATTGCCTTTCCATCTCTTTAATGTCTTGGTGGAATCATTCACCTTGTTCCTCATTCACAGCTCCCAAATTTTCAGGAAAGTAGTCAAGGTGGGACTGGAGGATATGCACTTTCAAACTCATCAGGCAACCTAAAGCTTGAAATGCTTTCAGCATTCGTCCGACGATCTTTTTGTGGTGAGGATCTTTGTTATTGCCTAAACATTTCTGTACAACTTCTTTAAATGCAATCCACCCTTCTTTTTGAGGATCCGTCATGGTATTGACAAACTCTTGATCAACTATAAGCCTTCTAATGTCTGGTCCAACGAACACACCTTCCTTCAATTTTGCCTCCGACAGGCCTGGAAACTTGGTGACCAAGTATTTGAGGCATTCTCCATCTCTTGGAAGTGATTTTATGAATTGCTTCATCAATCCCAATTTTATGTGGAGAGGTGGTAGAAGAACTTTATGGGAAGGTACCAAAGTTTCTCGGAGGACATTTTTTTCACCGACTGTTAGCACCCTCGGCTGCCAACTCTTCTTGGTCCAGTGATTTTGTCGGTTTCAACTGTCCCATAGACACAGAAAACAAGGATATTTGGTATACCCAGCTTGTTGCCAGAGCAGCATGCACAAGACCTTCAAGTCCCCACACGCTTGCCAACCATGGTCTTCATATTTAAGTTTACGAAGAACCAATTCCAAGTTCTCGTAGGTTTCCTTCAAGTGTACAGAATAACCTACAGGTATGGAAGCGTAAAAACCGTTGTGGAGTAAAACTGCTTTGAGACTTCTTTTTGAAGAATCTATAAAAAGACGCCATTGCTCTGAATCATATTGGATTTTAAATTGACCCATCAGACCTTCGACATCGATGCAATAAACCAACTTGTCTTCCTGGGCGAAGTAAGGAACGAACTCCTTTTCACGATGTCTGAACCATGAAGATGACACTCCTGGCAACAATAAATTCCTGCTTTTCAGCCTTGATGCAAGTAACTCAGCGGCATCTTTCGGAAGATTCAAGTCTCTTACCAAATCATTCATCTCCTCCTGAGAAAACAATTTTGGTCTTGTATCATATTCAAAGTCAGAACTTGATTCGTCATCTGGTTCAGATATGACTTCACCTTCATCGGAGCTAGGTATCTCTTCCAAGGTAGCAGGGGGCTTGGGTACTGGTATATCTGTGCCATGGGGGATGGGACGAATTGCAGAGTGAAGATTGGGGTATGAAATGGAATGCTTCCATTTGGAATTAAACCCTTTCACATCGCATGAACAAAAGTAAGTCATCACTCTTGCCATACCATAGGAATCCCATAACGGAAAGATTTTTTCTTACCCTTAAACCAGTTTCGGAGGTCCTCAACACACCGTTTGCACACTTTATGAGGCGCCCTGACTATCTTGATCTCCAATTTTTAGTCCAAAGTATGCAACGTATACTTTTTTCACAAAGTCTGTAATATTCTGCTGTTGCTTCAATACTGTATATTCACCACAGATGAAACAGAAACTGTCTGGCGAATTAATACACTTTCGCGGAGCCATAACATAACGGTTGAAGAATGACGAGCTAACATGAATTGCGATGAAAAAGTGTGAACAGCCTAGAACCAAGAACCTGATGATTCATGCAAAGAGGTGGCATGCAGGAGAGAGCAGCTCTGTGTCTGTACACGAGAAGTCACAGTGCTGGCCACGCCCCCCTGCACTGACCGGAGCTGCCGCTATCTGCCCTGTGTCTCCCTCCCACTGGATTCTTCAGGAAAGATTAACCCCCTTCTACCATTAGAAGCACGGACTTAAAACTTGCTTAGCTTATATGTATATATTGCTGACCATCAGATTTACAGTGCATATTTTTTTTTACATAACTGACAACCCCTTTAAGGTTTTTTTGGCATTTTATATCTTAAATGCACTTATGTCAATTAATTAATAGTAATTTGCATTAATTAATAGTAATTTGAAAGAAATTGATAAATTTGAAGACAATTTTGCATGTTGTGGCAAATCATGACGTCTAGGAGTTTTTTCAATATTTTATTTGTTTTCAGCACACCAAAATACATGGAAATTAGATTAAAATAATCAAACAGCTTTTTAGTTGCAGACCTGTGTAATTAAATAAAATAAAATAAAAATGTGATAAAAATGTGTTGGACTGCCCAAATATAAACAAACAAATGTCCATTAATAAAAATACAAATATACAAACCATGCGAAAGGGAGAAGTGTGACCATTAAAAGAAACATGATTAAAAAATATAATCTTAATACCTTACCAACGTTTTCAAAACGATTACATAGGTGTAACACTAAAGGGGAGGAAAAGCACAGTTACTTATCTGTAACAGGTGATCTCTGGGAACAGCAGGAATTAGTCCTCACATATGGGTACATCGGTACCGACGGAGCCTGCGCGGGAATGCTCCCCAGCTTCCCAGGATGAAAGCTTTTGGGGCATCCCACAGCGCATGCGCGCTGCCTTCCCGCCTTTCCTAACCAACTCTCCTCAGTTCAAGTTTAAAGCTGAGACAATAGAGAGAGAGAGGAAAGGAAAGACAGAGAGATACAGCTCCTAGGGGAGGTGGGAGGGTTGTGAGGACTAATTCCTGCTGTTCCCAGAGATCACCTGTTACAGGTAAGTAACTGTGCTATCTCCAGGAACAAGCAGGAATGAGTCCTCACATATGGGGACTCCCTAGCTGAGATGCCTGGGAGATCCCCAAGGGTATGAGACCCTGGAGGGTTCCTCGTCTTCCTATGCATCTCAGGCATCCATTCAGGGAAGGAGCGCAGGAGTTGTTCAAGAATGGAACAGGTGTCTGAGGATAGCCTGACCAAACAAGGCATCCCGGCGGGAGTCCTTGTCCAAACAGTAATGGGCTGTGAAGGTATGAAACGAGGCCCAGGTGGCTGCTTGACAGATCTGATCGATGGACACAGAATGAAGATGAGCCATAGAGGTGGCCATGGCCCTCACATTGTGAGCTGTTACATGGCCCTCCAGAGAAAGGTTCTTACTCTGGTAAACAAAAGAAATACACTGAGCAATCCAATTGGACAGTGTTCTTTTAGAGACTGGAAGTCCTAAATGAGAAGGATCAAAAGCAACAAAAAGCTGGGAAGACTTTCTATGTTGCTGTGTCCTGTGTAAGTAAAAAGCAAGAGCTCTTTTACAATCTAGAGTATGAAGGTTCCTCTCAGCACTGGATGCATGAGGAGCTGGAAAAAAGACAGGTAAATATACCTCTTGATTAAGATGAAAAGGTGAGACCACTTTAGGCATAAAGTGAGGATTCGTCCTAAGGACTACCTTATCATGATGGAACCTTGTATAAGGTGGATTTTCCACTAAGGCCTGCAGTTCACTGATGCGGTGAGCAGAAGTGATTGCAATAAGGAAAATAACCTTCCAGGAAAGAAATTTCAAGGCGGTAGTGGCTAAGGGTTCAAAAGGTGGCTTCATAAGCTGACCAAGAACCAAGTTCAAGTCCCATGCCACCGGAGGAGGTCGAATGGGAGGTTTAGTTAAAGTTAGGCCTCTCATGAATCTTACAATAAGAGGATGGAAGGTAACAGGTTGTCCATTGATAGGCTTAAGGGATGCTGCAATAGCACTTAAATGGACCCTTACTGAATTCGTCTTAAGGCCTGCATTGGAAAGATGCAGGAGATATTCCAACAGAGAATTCACAGGAAGTGCCAGAGGGTCAAGACCCTTTTGAGCACACCAAATGGAAAATCTTTTCCACTTAAAAGCATAGGAACGCCCAGTGGAAGGTTTCCTGGAAGCATGGATGATATCCTTCACTTGCTGAGAAATATTGAAGTCTTGAAGGTCTAGGCCTTCAGTAACCAAGCTCTGAGGTGAAGGGACTTGGGGTTTGGGTGCCACAAAGTCCCCTCCTCCTGAGACAGAAGGTCTGGAGCAGCTCCCAAATCCAGGGAGGGGGCTTGGGAGAGATGCAGAAGTAGAGGGTACCACACTTGGCGTGGAGAACGTGAAGCTATGAGGATCATAGATCCTTGATCCCTCTGAAGTTTGAACAGAGTCTTGGGAATCAAAGGAATGGGTGGAAAGGCGTACAGGAAGCACTGACCCCAATGAAGGAGGAAGGCATCCTTGGCCAGAGCTCCCTGACACGGAATTCTGGAACAGAACCGGGGAAGTTTGGCATTCCACGGACTTGCAAGGAGGTCTATGTCCGGGGTTCCCCATTCCTGGAAGATTCTGAGTATCTGATCCATGTGCAGGGACCATTCATGTGGAAGCAGAACTCGACTGAGTCTGTCTGCCCAAGAGATTTGGATACCTGGGAGGTATACTGCCAGGAGATGGATTTGATGCTGTCTGGCGAAGGCCCATAATCTTAGAGCTTCGTTGCTCCTTGCTTGTTTATGTAAAACATGGCTACTTGGTTGTCCGTATGAATGAGGACGGTCTTGTAGCTGAGGAGGGTATGAAAGACCTTGAGAGCTAGGAACACTGCTCGCAGTTCCAAGTGGTTGATATGAAGAGAGGTCTCCTGTGGGGACCAAGTGCCTTGGGCGGATAGGTCTTGTAGATGAGCTCCCCAACCTGTTTGGGAGGCATCTGTTGTGAGGGTTGCTTGGGGTAACACAGGTTGGAAGGGGGACCCCAGCAACAGATTTTCAGTTGACATCCACCATTGGAGAGAGCAAAAGAGACGTTTGGAGGTTGCTATTTGGTCTGAGAGAGCTCCTGATGCTTGAGTCCACTGTGTGGACAAAGTCCATTGAGCTGCTCTCATGTGTAGGCAAGCATAGGGCACCACATGCACTGTGGAAGCCATGTGGCCTAGTAGTTGTAGCATCTCCCGGACAGTTAAGTGGCTCTTTGACTGAATTTGGGAGGCTAACTGCACTAGACGTTGGCAACGAGCCTGAGGAAGATAGGCTCTTGCAGTAGTGGTGTCCAACCAGGCCCCTATGAATTCTAGGGACTGAGTAGGGGTGAGCTGAGACTTTGGGAAGTTTACCACAAGTCCCAGATACTGCAGAATGCGCCTGGTGCGGTCCAGGGAAATTTGGGCTTCTGACTGAGATGGAGCTCGGATGAGCCAGTCGTCCAGGTATGGGAAGACAAATATTCCCAGAGTGCGTAGAAATGCAGCAACTATTGCCATGCATTTGGTGAACACTCTTGGAGTAGAGGCTAGACCGAAAGGAAGCACTCTGTATTGGTAATGTTTTCCCTGGAACAGAAAACGTAGGAATTTTCTGTGGGATGGATGGATGAGTATATGAGTGTACGCATCCTTGAGATCTAGAGAACAAAGCCAATCCTGACTCTGTAGGTATGGAAGGAAAGTGCCTAAAGAAAGCATCTTGAACTTCTCCTTGCATAGGAATCTGTTCAATTCTCTGAGATCTAGAATGGGTCTGAATCCCCCTGTTTTCTTTGAAATAGGGGGAGTAAATCCCTAACCCTTGTTGAAGAAGCGGAACTGCTTCTATGGCCCTCTGGGCCAGAAGGGTAGTCAACTCCTGATCCAGAAGGTCGAGGGATGTGGGAGAATTGAAGTGTCTCACCCTGGTGTAGGGAGGAAGGTCTGAGAAATGAAGTTTGTAGCCCTCTCTTATGATAGAGAGGGTCCACTGCTCTGATGTGATTTGCTCCCATCTGGGAGCAAAATGAGCTAACCTTCCTGGAATGGTGATAGGCTCTGGTTGTTTTAGAGCCAGAAAGATTAAGTTCTCTAGTATCAAGTCAAAAACCCTGAGGGGTTTGGGACTGCTGGGTTGCAGCAGCCCCTGCAGGTTTAGGCCTGGCCTGTTTAGGTTCCTGACGCTTAGTAGCAAAGCGACCTGTAGAAGACTGTTGACCAGAAGTGGAAGGAAATCTGCCCTTTTTGTAAAAAGACTTTTTAAAAGATTTTTTCTTGGCCGGAGTGGAGGTAGACTTAGAAAGTCTATCCAGAGCAGCATTTTCTGCATCCATTTGAGTGGCTTTAATTTGCCACTCTTTGCCAAAGAGATTTTCACCTGTACAGGGCAGATTTCCTAAACCATCTTGAACCCAGGGTTCTAGATCAGAAGCCTGGAGCCAAGCAATTCTACGAGCAGCAATAGCAATGCCTGAGGCTCTGCTGGCACCTTCAAAAGAATCAAAGGCTGCCCTGTTGGAAAACTTTGAAATGTCTTGAGTATGCTTAAGCCAAAGGAGGAACTCATCCCTTTTATCCTCTGGAATAAAAGGGAGAAAGTTGTGCAGCTTTTCTGCAACCTCCTTCAGAAACATACCCATATAAAGGCTATATGAATTGATTCTGGCAATAAGCATGCTGGCTTGGAAGATTTTCCTACCAAAAGCATCCAAGGTCCTGCATTCTCTTCCTGGAGGAGTAGAAGAGTGTCTTTTGGTACTCTTTATCCTCTTCATAGCTGACTGCACCACAATGGAGTGGTGAGGAAGCTGAGTTTTTTGAAATCCAGGAGGAGGGGGGACACGGTACATAGTGTCCAATCTACGAGAATGAGGAGAAAGGGTGAGAGGAGTCTCCCACAATTCAATCAAATGTTCTTGAAGAATTTCATGAATTGGCAAGGTGACTGCCTCTCTGGGAAGCTTAGAGTATCCCAAAATATCTAATTTTTTTGCTCTAGGTTCCTTTTCAGAGGTTACTGAAATAGAAAGTCCTTTAGCTACTTCTATTATGAAGTCTTGAAAGGACAAATCCTCTGGAGGAGACATTCTCCTTTTTGGAGAAGGCGGCTCCTCAGGAAGGGTGACAGATACTTCAGGGGACTCATCCGATGAATCAGAATCAGAAGAATCGAAGTATTGTCTGCTTGATTCCAAAGATCGATAGGCGTATCGATCGGTACCAACATCGGGTGTCCCCGGTACCAGATCGGTACCGAGAAAGAGCCCAGGACAGGGAGCCGGAATCGGAATCCTGGCCGATGTTGATGCAGCCGGTACCGGTATCGAAATTGGTACCGGTACCGGTGTTGGTACCGACAACGGAGCTTGTTGTGGTACCGACGGCATTGCAGCCTTGATGAAAGCCAGTATAGCCTGCTGCATGGATTGCACAGTGTGATCCATGGACGCCACGACTGCCTGGATGTCGGTACCGGGAGATTGTGCCGGTACCCCAGAGCAGTCTAACAGGTGATCGGTCGAGGCCGTGCCATCGATGTCAACCTGTAACCCCAAAGGAGGAGCTTTGGAAGCCGGAGCTTCCCGCCGGGGTTGTTTGGCTGGGGCAGGATCCTCAAGGGCAAGCCCTGAGGCATCTCGATGCTTAGAGGGAGATTTGCCCTTCGAGGACCTGCTAAAAGTATGTTTGGTTACCTGAGACCCATCAGGAGAGGAAGACCAGGAAGATGTCGATGCCACCGCCGGTGCATCCGTGGGAAACAGCACATGGAGCTTGGCTGCCCGGTTCTGTAACCCTCGTTTAGACATTAGAGAACAGGACTGGCAAATCTGGGATGGAGTGTTCAGGCCCCAAACATTTCAGACACCATTCATGGGTATCTGTGACAGAAATTGTACCACTACACTTAGTGCATTTTTTGAACCCGGAGGCTGGTTTTTCCATAAGGGAAAAATTTCTTGTGGGCCTGGAGGCCTAAGAAGAAAATACACCAAGTGAGGAAAAAAGATAGTGTTTTTTGTTGTTTTTTTTTAAAGAAAAGAAAAGACCGGCGGTACCGGTCCGGCGTCGGGGAAGGCAGACACGCGACCAAAGAAATAAATTAAAATAAAGAACTTCTTCAGTGGTGACAGGAACACGACCTGCTGGCTCCGCGGAAAAGAAGAACTGAGGAGAGTTGGTTAGGAAAGGCGGGAAGGCAGCGCGCATGTGCTGTGGGATGCCCCAAAAGCTTTCATCCTGGGAAGCTGGGGAGCATTCACGCGCAGGCTCCGTCGGTACCGACGTACCCATATGTGAGGACTCATTCCTGCTTGTTCCTGGAGATAGGAAGATCATCACAAAAAGACATTTAAACAATGAAGCAGGAGTGATATCAATTGGCATGTATAGCCAATGGACGTTTGTTTATATTTGATCATTCCATGGCTGCAACCATCAAACTGGTACCGTGGGTGCAGGCCCACATACGTCCATTGCAGAGGTCGTGGCTGCTCAGATGGTCACACCAGCTGTGCCCTCTGACACAGCAGTTGCCTTCTTCAAAGATGACAAGGTTGGTTCTCAGGTGGTGGTTATGGCCTGAGACGTTATCAGCATGGATGCTGCTGGAGGCGCCACAATGGATTCTGCTAACAGATGCGAGCCTTTCTGACTGGGGGGCTCACTGCGAGGGGTGCCTTACTCAGGGGTGGTGGGCCCCGGAAGAAGCAACTTGGTCCATCATCATACTGGAGATGTGAGCAGTTTTCCTCACTCTGCAGAGGTTTCACCCTGGCCTGTAGGGAAAGGCAGTAAGGGTATTCTCAGACAACGACACCAGTGATCTGCATCAGTCTTCAGAGGAGAATGGATAGTGTCCACCTGGAAACCGAGGCACAGGCGTTGCTGGAATGGGCAGGGAAACATCTTCAAGCAATTTCAGCGACACATGGATGGTTTCTCTTAGACCCTGGAGAGTTGATACTAAATGACGCAGTTTTCTGGCAGATAATGCAACGGTGGGGCACACCCATCATGGATCTAATAGCAATATTTGCATAGGCCAAAAGAGAGCTGATTCTTCAGTAGAAGGGAATGAAAATCGGAAGGCCTGGACGCTCTGGTGCAAAGGTGGCCCCTCTGAAGGGCTGCTTTGTGTTTTCCCTCTGGGCTCTCATAGGTTGTGTGATATAGTGGGTTGATGCGCACCAGGGAGTAGTCATTCTGATTGCTTCCGATTGGCCAAGATGACCGTGGTATGCAGACCTGGTCCAACTGAAGGCAGCTTGATCATGGCAGCTGCTGTGCAGAGCTAAACTCTTAACCCAAGGGCTGGTATGGATGCTTTAGGTGGATCGATTTCCGCTGACGGCATGGCTCTTGAGAGCGCTAGGCTGAGAAAGAGAGGCTATTTGAGGTTGGTGATTTCAACGCTATTGAAGGCCTGGAAAAGGTCTACTTCCCTGCCTTACATCTGAGTGTAGCGGGTCTTTAAGGCCTAGTGTGCCGAGCACCATGTAAATCTGGGTCAGCAACAGCGCCTGAAGTGCTGTCCTTCCTGCAATCCGGTTTTGGAAAGGGTCTGGCATGTAGTTCTTTGAAGGTGCAGGTGGCAGTAATTATCACCACAGGATTCAAGGGGTGTCATTGGGGGCACACCTGGACATCGTCTCTTTTTTGAGGGCGGTGAAGCAGCTTCACCCATTGCTGAGGTTAGTGGCCCCTCCTTGGGACCTCAACTTTTATCGCTGCTGGTGGAAGAGCCTTTTGAGCCTCTCAGCTCATGTACTCTGAAAGACTTGATGCTTAAAACTGTTTTTCTGGTGGTAATTTGTTCAGCCTGGAGAATTTCGGAAATTCAGTTTGTCATGTAGGGAGCCTTGTCTCTCCATCTTGAAAGAAAGCATAGTTACTCAACTGTAACAGGTGATCTCCGGGAACAGCAGGAATTTAGTTCTCACATATGGGTATCGTTGGCACCGACCGAGCCCGCGCAGGAACGCTCCCCAGCGTCCAATCAGAACGCTTCTGGGAGCATCCCACAGCACCTGCGTGCTGCTTTCCCGCCTTTCCCAACTGCCTCTCTCTAGTTGAGTTTTAAAGCTGAGACAAAGAGAGAGAGAGGGAAAGGAAAGAGATAGAGAGATACAACTCCTAGGGGAGGTGGGTGGGTTGTGAGGACAAAATTCCTGCTGTTCCCGGAGATCACCTGTTACAGGTGAGTAACTATGCTATCTCCAGGAACAAGCAGGAATGAGGTCATCACATATGGGGACTCCCTAGCTTTAGGTGCCAGGCAGAGAACCCAGAAGTTGTGTGTCCCTGAAAAGGGCTCCACTTCCCTCTATGGATCTCTGGCATCCTACTAGGGATGGTGGGCAGGAGTTGATTAGGTATGGAACAGGTGTTTGAGAACAGCCTGACCAAACAAGGCATCCCGGCGGGAGTCCTTGTCCAAGCAGTAATGGGCTGTGAAGGTATGAACCGAGGCCCAAGTGGCTGCTCGACAGATGTCATCAATAGACACAGAGTGCAGATAAGCCATTGAGGCTGCCATGGCTCTCACATTGTGACCTCTGACATGGCCCTCCAGAGAAAGGTTCTTACTCTGATAGGCGAAGGACATACACTGAGCAATCCAGTTAGATAGTGTTCTCTTGGAGACTGGAAGTCCCAAATGAGAAGAATCAAAAGCAACAAAGAGTTGAGAGGACTTCCAATGTTGCTGTGTTCTTTGTAAGTAAAAGGCTAGAGCTCTTTTACTGTCCAAGGTATGAAGATTCCTTTCTGCATTTGATGCATGAGGTCCTGGAAAAAAGACAAGTAGGTAGATCTCTTGGTTTAGATGGAAAGGTGAGAACACCTTAGGCATAAAGTGTGGATGAGTCCTAAGGACTACCATGTCATGATGGAACCTTGTATAAGGTGGAATAGCTACTAGCGCTTGCAACTCACTAATGCGGCGTGCTGATGTGATTGCAATGAGAAAGATAACCTTCCAAGAAAGGAATTTTAAGGAGGTTGCAGCTAAAGGTTCAAAAGGTGGCTTCATGAGCTGCCCAAGAACCAGGTTTAAGTCCCATGCCACCGGAGGTAGTCTAATGGGACGCTTAGTTAGAAGGAGGCCTCTCATAAATCCTGCTATGAGAGGATGAGAGTAAACAGGCTGTCCATTTAGAGGTTTAAGAGAAGCTGCAATAGCACTCAAATGGACTCTTACCGAATTTGTCTTAAGGCCTGCATTAGATAAATGGAGGAGATACTCTAGCAAAGATTGCAGAGGTATCGCAAGGGGGTTAAGACCCTTTTCCAAACACCAAATAGTAAACCTTTTCCACTTGAAAGCATAAGAGCGTCTGGTGTAAGGTTTTCTGGAAGCATAAAGAACATCTTTCACTTGCTGAAAAAGATAAAGATCTTGGAGATCTAGGCCTTCGGCAACCAAGCCCTGAGATGCAGAGACTGGGGATTGGGATGCCATAACATTCCGTTCTCTTGAGATAGGAGATCTGGAGCAGACCCTAACTCCAGGGAGGGAGCTTGAGAGAGATGTAGAAGCAGAGGGTACCACACTTGCCGTGGCCAATGTGGTGCTATGAGAATTGTGTGGCCTCTCTCTCTCTGAAGCTTGAAGAGGGTTTTGGGAATTAGGGGAATGGGTGGAAAGGCATACAGGAAGTCTTGACCCCAGTAAAGGAGGAAAGCATCCCTGGCCAGAGCCTCCTGAGCCGGAATTCTGGAATAGAACCGGGGAAGTTTGGCATTCCACGGACTTGCAAAGAGGTCTATGTCCGGGGTTCCCCAAAGTTGAAATATCCTGGTTACCTGGTCTGCATGCAGAGACCACTCGTGTGGAAGCAGAACTCGACTGAGTCTGTCCGCCCAAGAGTTTTGAATGCCTGGAAGATATACTGCCAGCAGATGAATCTGATGCTCTCTGGCGAGGGCCAATAGTCGCAAAGCTTCGTTGCAAAGCGACAGAGAGCCCGTTCCTCCCTGCTTGTTCACATAGAACATGGCTACTTGATTGTCCGTATGAATGAGGACTGTCTTGTAGCTAAGCAGGGAGTGGAACACTCGCAGAGCCAGGAAAATTGCTCTCTGAGTTCCAAGAGATTGATATGCAGAGAACTCTCTTGAGGAGACCAGGTGCCCTGGGTGGAGAAGTCTTGCAGATGAGCTCACCAACCCTTTGGAGAAGCATCTGTTGTAAGAGTTGCTTGGGGTAAGCTTTGTTGAAAGGGGGACCCCAGCAACAGGTTTTGAGTGGACTTCCACCACTGGAGAGACAAAAAGAGGCGACTTGTGTTTGCTATTTTGTCTGACAGGCACCCTGATGCCTGGGTCCATTGGGAGGATAAAGTCCACTGAGCTGCCCTCATGTGGAGGCGAGCATATGGAACCACATGTTCAGTGGATGCCATGTGGCCTAGCAAGTGCAACATTTCTTGAGCAGATGAGGCTTTAGCACTGCTTGAGAAGCTAACTGCACCAAGCAAAGGTAACGGGCCTGGGGAAGATAGGCCCTTGCCTTTGTGGTATCCAGAAAAGCGCCTACGAACTCTAAAGACTGAGTGGGAGTCAGACTGGATTTTGGGATGTTTATTACCAACCCTAAATACTGAAGGATATGCATTGTGCAAGATAGAGAAGTCTTGACCTCTGACTTTGTTGGAGCTCGAATGAGCCAGTCGTCCAAGTAAGGGAAGATGAATATTCCTAGAGTGCGGAGAAATGCTACCACCACAGCCATGCATTTCGTGAACAGCCTTGGTGCTGAGGCCAGACCAAAAGGAAGCACCCTGTATTGGTAGTGCTTTCCTTGAAAAAGGAACCGAAGGAACCTTCTGTGGGTTGGATGGATGAGGACATGGGTATACGCATCCTTGAGATCTAGAGAACAAAGCCAATCCTGACTCTGAAGGTATGGTAGCAGGGCTCCGAGAGAAATCACCTTGAATTTCTCCTTGACAAGGAACTTGTTCAATTCTCTGAGATCTAAGATAGGTCTGTATCCCCCTGTTTTCTTTGGAATAAGAAAATAAGGGGAATAGAACCCTGTGCCCTGTTGATGAAGAGGCACTTCTTCTATTGCCCCTTGGGCAAGAAGAATGGCAACCTCCTGACCTAACAGGTTGATGAGAGAGGTCGGAGAATTGAACTGCTTCACTATTGTGTGAGGGGGCATGCTTGACAAATGAAGTTTGTACCCCTCCTTTATGATGGAGTGTCCAATGCTCTGCTGTTATTTGCCCCCATCTGGGGGCAAAATGACATAGCCTTTTTGGTTGTGGAGGGACCAGAACCATCCACCATTCCAGGAAGGTTAAGTTCTCTAGCTGAAAGTCAAAAGCCCTGATGAGGCTGAGGCTGCTGGGCCTGTGGAGGCCTAGCAGCCTTTGCTTTCTTCTGTTTGGGTGGTTGCTGACGTTTGCTTGAAAACTGACATTCAGCAGATGCCTGCTCACCATAAGTAGGATAAAATCTTTTCTTTTTAGAGACAAATGTTTTCTTGAACAATTTCTTTCTAACAGGATCAGCAGTGGACTTGGATAATCTATCCAAGGTGGAATTTTCAGCATCCATTTCATTGGCTTTTTCCTGCCAATCTTTACCAAACAGGCTCTCACCAGTACAAGGGATATTTCACAATTTATCTTGTACCCAGAGCTCTAAATCAGATGCCAGGAGCCAAGCAATTCTACGTGCACCTATGGCAATAGCCAAGGTTCTGCTTATACACTCAAAGCAGTCAAAGGCTGCACGGTTGGAGAACTTAGACTCATCTTGGGCATGTTTGACCCAAGTGAGAAAATCCTGTCTTTTATCCTCAGAAATGAAAGGACTTAAAGTCTGTAAATTATCTGCGACACCTCTTTAGGAACATTCCCATGTAGAGACTATAGGAACTGATTCTTGCAGCAAGCATGGAAGCTTGGAAGACTCTACGTCCAAAAGCATCCAGGGTTCTGCACTCACGTCCTGGAGGATTAGAGGCATGTCTTTTTGCACTTCTGATCTTTCTCATAGCTGACTCCACCACAATGGAGTGGTGAGGAAGCTGAGTCTTATGGAACCCAGGACAAGGAGGGATTCGATACATAGTATCTAATCTACGAGAATGAGGAGAGGTGGTAAGAGGTGTTTCCCACATCCTCAACATGAGATCATATAGAATCTCATGAATGGGTAAGGTAGCTGCCTCTTTAGGAGTTTTAGGATATTGTAAAATTTCCAACTCCTTGGACCTTGGCTCTGTTTCAGGGGCCACAGTAATAGACAGGCCCCGAACCACCTCCCTGATGAAGTCTTGGAAGGACATGTCCTCTGGAGGAGACATTCTACGTTTAGGGGAGGACGACTCCTCTGGAAGAAGCATTGCTGCATTGACAGGACTATCAGAATCCTCAGATTCTTCTGAGGACTCGAAGTATCTGTCCGGATGCTCCTATAGAGCCAGATATCCGTAACGACCCAGGTCGGTACCGGGAAAAACCAGTACCAGAGAATCGGTACCAGAGGGCATGGGAGGACTGGGTACTGGCATAGCAGACACCGATGCTGATACCGATGCCGGTGCCAGTGACAGTACAGGTGGAGTTGTCTGTTGCAGTAACAAGGGCATCAAAGCCGCACGGAAAGCCGCCAGACTGTGTTCCATGGTCAGAATTCTCTGGTCCATGGACGCCGCCAATGCCTGGATGTCGGTACCGGTGGAGACCACCGGAACCCCAGAGCATGGCACCAGAAGATCTGTCGAAGCCGAGCCATCTAGAACATCCTGGAACCCCAATAATGCTTTGGAAGCTGAAGCATCCCGCCGGGGTAATTTTGCCGGTGCAGAATCCTCGAGGGCAACGCCAGAGGCATCTCGATGCTTAGAAGGAGATCTACCCTTCGAGGACCAGCTGGATTTATCTTTAGTTACCTGAGATCCATGGGACGATGCCACCAAAGCCGCATCAGAGGGAAAGCACAGTTAGTTACCTGTAACAGGTGATCTCTGGGAACAGCAGGAATAAGTCTTCACATATGGGTACGTCGGTACCAACGGAGTCTGCGTGGGAACGCTTCCCAACGTCCAATCAAAGAGCTTTTGGAAGCATCCCACCACGCCTGTGTGCTGCCTTCCCACCTTTCCCAACTGCCTCTCCTCAGTTAAGTTTTAAAGCTGAGAGAGAGAGAGAGAGAGAGAGAGAGAGAGGAAAGGAAAGATAGAGATACAACTCCTGGGGAGGTGGGTGGGTTATGAAGACTTATTCCTGCTGTTCCCAGAGATCACCTGTTACAGGTAAGTAACTGTGCTATCTCCAGGAACAAGCAGGAATGAGTCTTCACATATGGGGACTCCCAAGCTGAGATGCCTCGAGTCCCAGCATGTTAAAGGTTGGAACATGCTATCCTGCACAACACCAAGCATCCTGAGGATGGAGGGTAGGAGTTGAAGAAAGAAAGGTGCTATGGAACAGCTAACCTAGCATAGGACTGCAGAAAAGGAGTCCATGTGTGAATGATAAATGTCAATGATATTGCAAAGAAATAAATTGCAATAGGGACCTCCCCTAACAGGACTTTAGAGAAGTATGGAGGTTCATGGCATCTACTGGGGAACCCAGTGGAGGAACCTCAAGAAGGACCTCACTATAGTGGAGGTAGGAAACCTGTAGGAAAAATAATGGAGGTTAGAATCCTGAAAGGGAACAGGGAACCCCAGTTGGAAAACCTGGGGTAATAAAAAAATGGTGGGCCTTCAGCGGAAGGCTTTATGATAAAAACCGAACTCTTTTGGCAAAAGAGTGGCTCACTCTTAGGAACAAAAGATAAAAGCTAACCGATTTGGACAAACAGGCTCAGTCCTTGTGGGGAGAAAGGGTATAGGAACCTCCTGTATCCCAAAAAGAAGGACAACGCCGGAGGTGTTAGCCTGTGAGTAGCTGAAGATCCGCAATATCTCTCCTAACTGAAGTCAGCTGGGAGAGATATTGGACATGGAGAGCTTCAGAGGTCCCTAACCTTAGGGTTATGGTAGGTGTTAACTATCACCAAGTGGTTGTGAGTGTAGGATCCCAAAAACATGCTGGATAGCATAGCATGGGTAAAAACCCTTCTGTCAGAATCATATGGCTATATGAGCCTCGACAGTCAGGTAGACAAAGCAGAATACATATCTACCGATAGTAGAATATCTCGACATACCTATATATATATATATACACACATATAGATATATGAGAATATATCTATAGTGAGATATGAAGGGAATAAATACTCACACATGATAGACAGACATCTGTAAGATGTGTGCTATAGGTATGAATATATCTATCTATCTATCTATATGAATATATATATATATATATGAATATATCCATATATCTATCTATCTATATATCTATATCTGGAAGTCTGCAAGAAGCAGACAGAATATGTCCACAAGGCATTCACACAGGAAAAATGTGGAGAAGAAAGATTCATCTAAGAAGAAGGTGGAACCTACTTGAGAAGACATGTAGAGAATCAATTCCAACTAGTTATGGCTACAATGATGCTAGGTAGTAGGATAACCAGGATGGTTACGTGAAAAGCAGAGGATGATATCAGTCAGCAGCCTGCAAGTCCTGAGTACTGTAGAACTCTAGCATGGTAAGTGAACAGAAGACGCATAGGAATGAGATAGCATGGTGACCTGGTTAAGGGCAAAAAGGTATCATGCGTTCTTACCATGAGGACGAGCTGGAAGGAGGAAACATATTCCCTATTGGAAATACTATGGAGCAAAGAAGGGAATTAGCAACTCCTTAAGCTTTCACGTAAGAGTAGGCCTATGTGCGTTCTAGTAAAAAAGGAGAACTTTTCTAGTCATGGCAGATATGACTGAGAAAAGCCTTTTTCAACCATCTAGTATAGCTGTTGGAGAGAAAAAAAACCCATGCTCTCTAGCAAGGGCCCATAGTGGAGAGCTCCTCTATAGAATTGCAGAGAGCATTATGCAGGAGAATGAGGAGATAGAACTGGCTACAGAGAAGTCAGTAGCTATGTCAACTATGCTGCCAAACCCATGGGAATGGAGATGGTAGAAAGAGAAGACAATCCAACAAGCTTGTAGTGAAAAATTTTCCAAGACGGATGACAGCACTGACTTGGAGTCACTACTAATACTAGACAGAATATTATTGGAGGACAAAACTGGTTACTGGTGGACAAGAACCAGTGGTCGAAACAACGGCTCCTGCATTGGTAGCTGCTTGCCGGAAAGCAGAAGAATGGTACTGTTGAAAAACAGAAAGGACAGACAAAACAAGAGTAGAAACTCTGGAGGTGTCTGATGAACTGCTGCAAAGCAAGATTGAAAAAGAGGAGTGACTCAGAAAAGAGAACTCCGCACTAGAAAAGAAAGAAACTAGAGAGGCTGAAGAAAAGCCCTCCAGTAAGCAATACCACTCTTACAGAGGAAAACCCTGGTAAGAGGGTAAAGAAAATGGAGCTGAAGAAAACTTACAATATAGTAAGTAAATAGAAAGCAAAGGAGACATGCTGGCACAGGAAACTATCATTTGATAGTGGATGGACCTCTTTCCCTAGAAGGAAAAGAGGAGAACCATGTGACCTAGAAGCATGAATATCCTGACAGCTCATAGAGAAAAGATGGATGTCTTTCGGGAAGAGATCCATGTTTAAGATTTAGAATGACAGCAGTGGAATTGTCTCTATGGAGAAGAAACAACTGCAGATTGTAATTCCCAGAGTCACAAGCATCTGATGGGTTGATTAGAAACCCTGTGGTTGCTGGGTTTGCTGAGCCTGGTGAGAGGTTGAACCCTGTAGACCAGGACGATGCTTCCCCTGTTTGGGAACATCTGTAGGATGGGCAGAGGATGCATAAAACCTTCTTCTGCTATGGGAAGAAAGTTTGGCAGGACATTTCTTACCTACTGGGACAGAAGAAGGTGCAGAAGAGCCCCTAGGAACAGGTAAGTCAGTGGAAAACTGAGTAACCTGACAAAGACTCCTTGTTGAAAAGATTATCTCCAGTGCAAGGAGTATGTCCCAGTCTGTGTTGTGCCCATTTGTCCAAGCCTGAAGCTTGGAGCCAGGCTCTACGTCGTGCCCCTATAGTTATAGCAGAAGTCCTGCTAACAGACTCAAAAGAGTCTAGGGAAGCACGAGTAAGAAACCAAGAAATATTCTGGAGATGCTTGAGCAGTGAAGAGTAGTCTGCACTCTTGGACTCTGGAAGTGAAGGAGCCAAAAGATGTAATTGCTCTGTGATCTCCTTAAGAGATAGACTCATAGAAAATATATGAGAGAATTCTTGCAGAAAGCATAGATGTCTGGAAGGCTTGACGTCCTAAGTCATCAAGCATCCTAAGATTCACGACCTGGCGGATAAGAAGAGTGCTTTTTCTTGCTCTTTACCCACCTCAATGCTGATTCCACAACTATGGAATGATGAGGAAGTTAAGTCTTTTGAAACCCTGGAGAGGGGGGCACCTGATATAAGAGATCAGTTGCTCTGGAAGGTGGGGGTACCCTTAAAGGTGTTTCCCACATTCCTAGAAGGAGATCCTGCAAGGAATGATGCAAAGGAAGCATTATGTTCTCCTTTGCTTTGGTAGAAAGAGAGGCCTGTGCAGGATCATGTCCTGGGATAGGAATGGCAAGAGATCTTGCTATATCCCGGAGGAAACTCTGAAAAGAGGGTTCCCAAATAGGAATTTCCCTTGGACAGGTTAGATCCGAAGAACTAGCCTGAGCACCGACAGAGCTATCCAGATATATAGGAATAGAAGATCCTGCACAGTGCAATGTGGAATGCTTAGACTGGATAGTCACCGGTACTGACTGTCAGGAGCAGCGACCGATATTACCACATTGTCCATGCCAGGTATCGACTCCAAGCTTGGCATAGAAGGGAGCGATCCTGTTGAAAAAAGCATGACAGGAGTTGGCCACGATGGTACTGTGGATACTGGTACCGATGTCAATACCGGTACCGATGTCAGAGTCGAGCCCGACAAAGACATCGGAGCAGTCATCGCAGACCGTTCAATCAGTACTGAAGCAACCGAAAATGTCCAGGTGCTATCCTCGGTACCGAGTCACCGGTATCGGTCGGTGTCGGTACCAAATGATATTGGTACCGAGTCTTCCAGACTAGAGAGCGATTCTAAACTGGGCATCGAAGACACCGACCGTAAGGGTAATGAGGACATCGGCACCGACTTCGATACCGTGCCTGATACCGGTGAATGAAGGTCAACCAATGGCAACTCAGTGGGCCTCGAGGGAACCGAGAGTTGCGGATCCTAATCATCGGAACCAAGCCTTCGGTACCAAGAGCCGGTACCAAGGCGAGTCGGTACCCAGTCCTCCAGACTGGAGATCTATTCCAGACTCGGCATCGAAGGAAGCGAGGCTATCGATGCACGTCTGGAGGGTACCGACGTCGGTGGTAGTATCGGTGCTGGTACCGATAATGGAAGGTCAGTCTGGAGCGTATCCACCGGTCCCGAAGGCACCGAGGACGCCAGATGACCATCCCTGGTGAGGAGTGTTTCATCCAACACCAGTGCCGATGTCGGGGTATCGGTACCGCTCGAAGCGGATGCCACCACCAGACACGGCTCAGGTATGTTCTGTGAGGGGTGAACCCCAGGAACAACCTGAAACCCCTCAAACGCTTTGGAGACCGAAGACTCCCGCTGGGGTTTTGAAGCCAGTGGGCCCTCGAGGGCAAGGCTGGAGCCGTCTACATGCTGTGCATGAGACCTACCACTCGAGGGCTGGCTAGTCTTAACAGACTGTTTGTGGGTTACCTGATACTGTGTAGAAGACGACAGGGACGGTGCCCCGAAGCTGGAGGGAAACCGTGTATCGGGGGAACCTCGATATTGAAAACGTCTTCTCACCAAACTGTTGTCAAGACCCAAACAGGTTAGACACCGATTTCGAGGGTCTAAAAATAAAGTTGTACTTACACAGTGTGAACATTTCTTGGAGAAAGTGGCTGGCGGTTCCATGAAGGAAAAAGAAGAGGCCTAAAAGGCCTAAGATACCGTGAGACACTATGAAGAAATATATTCCTTGAAGAAGGAAGATTTTACAAGAAAAGAAAAGAAAAACAAAACACCGGCGGTACCGGTGGCATCGGGAAGACAGCCGCGACCACAAGAAAAATAAAGAAATAAAACAAGAATTTTCTGCGGTGACACGAGGACTTCCTGCCGGCTCCGCGGAAAACGAAAACTGAGGAGAGGCAGTTGAGGTAGGCAGCACGCAGGCATGGTGGGATGCTTCCAAAAGCTCTTTGATTGGACGCTGGGAAGCGTTCCCGCGCAGACTCCGTCGGTACCGACGTACCCATATGTGAAGACTCATTCCTGCTTGTTCCTGGAGATACAGGGTACTGAGCTTGGCAGCTCGGTTCTGCCGACCTCTTTTAGACATCATGGCACACAATCCGTGATGGAGTGGTCAGGACCTAAACATTTTAAACATTCATGTGTGTCGGTGACGGAGATGGTACCGCCACACTTGGTGCACTTTTTAAACCCTGAAGCAGGTTTTTCCATGTTAAGGAAACGTTTTGTGGGCCTAAGGCCCAAAAAAGGCGGGTGAACCTGAAAAAAAGGAAAAAATAAATATATTTTTTTTACAGAAATAAGAAAGACAGACCGGCGGTACCGGTAGAGCGTCAAAGAAGGCAGACTCGACCACAAAAAGAAAGAAATAAAAAAGAAATTCTTCTGCGGTGACAGGAACACGAACTGCTGGCTCTGCGGAAAAAGAAGAACTGGAGAGAGGCAGTTGGGAAAGGCGGGAAGGCAGCACGCAGGCACTGTGGGATGCTCCCAAAAGCGTTCTGATTGGACGCTGAGGAGCGTTCCGGTGCGGGCTCCGTCGGTGCCGATGATACCCATATGTGATGACTACATTCCTGCTTGTTCCTGGAGATAAGGTAGTGCTTCGTCCGGTGCCTTCATTTTTGCCCAAGGTCCAATCTGTGTTTCATCTGAAACCAGCGGTCAGTCTGCTGGCACTCTTGAGCGTATCTGAAAAAATGGTACCGCAGTTGAGAGAAGAGCTGCGATGCTGCGTTCGATAGCGAGGAACCTCTGGTCTATCGACGCTGCTGATGCCTGGGTGTCAGTACCGGTGACTACATGGCACAGGTAGTTCTTGCGAGGTCGGGGCCTCGAGAACATCCTGGAGCCCCATTGATGCTTTGGAAGCCGAAGCCTCCCCGCAGGGGCTGCTTTGCCGGTGTGGTTTCCTCAAGGGCAATGCCAATGGCCTCTCGATGCTTAGCAGGAGAGCTACCCTTTGAGGACCGGCTTTTATGTTTAGTTACCTGAGATCCATGGGAGGAAGAGGAGGCCCTTGAAGATGTTGATGCAATAGATCTGGCATCCGAAGAAAAGAGGGAACCGAGCTTTGCAGCCCGGTTCTGTCTCCCTCTTTTAGTGATCCCCATTCAGGAGACACATTCAGATGGAGCATGTTCAGGCCCTAAACATATAAGACACCAATCATGGGTGTCAGTGACTGAAATGGTACTGCCACACTTAGTACATTTTTTTTTAAAACCACTAGGGGGCCTAGTGCCCAAAATGGCACCTAGCACCAAAAAAGAAAAGTTTCTAAAGAGAAACAGTTCAAAGTATAAGGTTTGTTTGGTTTTTTTGGAAAAGAAAAGAACCGGTGGTACTGGTAAGCGTCGTGCGGCAGGCAAACGCAACCACAAGAAAAGAATTTTAAAGACGGAATTTTCTGCGGTGACAGGGTATGGATCCTGTCGGCTCTGCGGAAAACAAAGAATCAAAGAGATAGTTGGAAAGGCAGGAAGGCAGCGCACATGTGCTGAGGGATGCTCCCAAAAGCATTCCTATTGGACACTGGGGAGCGTTCCCACGCAGGCTCCATTGGTACCGACGATACCCATATGTGAAGACTACATTCCTGCTTGTTCCTGGAGATATTGTTCTTCCCCTGTTGACTTAAAGGAGAAGTCCCAACATTTAAGGGCAGCGTTTTGAGTGCGGGGTTATCCAGTGAGGGTGATTGACAGGGCTTATCGTAGAGCTTTGTATAATGATAGTGACTGGCTCCTTCGGTCTCATGTTGGTGGTTCGCAGAAGGAGGATGACCATTGTGTTAGTTTTGTTTCTCAGTTTTCTCCATTGAGCTATCGGATTCAACGTATTTTATGCAGACATGCTGTTTTAGATACAGTTCCAGGACTGACTGTGTACAGCCCCTATGCGTATGGTCTCGTGATCAAAATTTGCAAGAGATATTAAGTCTGGCGTGCCTTCGCCTGCAGGTCCCACTTCAGGTGGAACAACCGGGACATTGGAAGTGTGGGAACTGTTCTCTCTGTTCCATTACATTGGAGACTGCATCCTTTTCATGTAAGAGGAAATATTTCTTGCGGAGTCACACTACATGCGATTCATCTTATGTTGTTTATTGTATATGTTGCCCCTATGGTCTTTTTTATATAGGGAAAACTGCCCATCCTTTTAGGGTTAGGATGGGTGAGCATAAGAGTAGACTGAAATGTCAATGTAAGGAAGCTCTAATTGTGCAGCATTGTTGAAATGTGGACCATGTGTTTACAGATTTACAATGTTTTTTGCATTGACTTGAGGTATGGTTTGACTAGAGAACAGGCTTTGTCGGTTTGTGAGCAGTGATGGATTTTTAGGCTTGGGACTATTTCCCCTGGTAGTCTAAATTCTCAAACTGACTGGGCAGTATGTATGTGATCGATGGTTTTTGGCCAGGGGGGTGGGGTCTGTCTTTGGTTGGACACTGATGGTTGGTATTGTGTCGATCTCTTTAAATCGTTTGGCAAGGGTTTTGTATAAAAGTCGCATGAGCGGCATTTTTTGAGCTTGTCTGGTGACTAAGGTTAGTTTGAAGAAAGGCCTGGCAATCTACTTCCGGTGACACTGCCAAGAAAACCCAGGAGCTTCTGGGTCAGCAGGACTGACTCGAAGGCACACATTGCATTTGTAATCTTTATAGCGAAGTATGGTGTATTAATTGTGTTCTTTCTTTTATGAGTAGTGTTGGGAGATGTGTAATGAAGTTTGCTGCTAGTTTTGTTGCATTACTATCACTGTTTTGTAATATACTGGAGCGGGGTTGACTATAAGCTTGCAGTTGGAAGATTGTATGGGACTGCTCAGTAATCCAGCAATTCAGCTAAGTTTTCACTTATTTTTCTCATTTCTGTTAAATCATCATGGTTTTGAAGTTGGCTGGAACGGGGGTTGACAACAAGCTCGCAGTTCAGGACTGTGTAGGACTGCTCAACAATATAGCTATGTTATATATGCAGCTTATTTTTTTCTTTAATCGCTACGCTGTGATGAGGTGATTTAAAAGGAGGAATTTTTGTTGGGTCATTGATGTTCTGGGGATGTGGGGCAGTTTAGATATTTTCTGAGCTGCCCACATAGATGCTCCGTTGCTTCTGAGATCCACTCCTTTTGTTTATGTTTTTTGTATTTTTTGAGTGAATGAAATAGTAAGAACAAGCAGCAAAGTTTAAATAACTCTGCTTTTTGCTATGAAGTGTAGTTGAAATACATGGAATGTTGTTTCTGGTTTATTGATTAGTCAACTGGCACTCTGGAAGTGACTTCTTATTGCTGTATTCCAACATCTGCTGGCAGGGGGACTTAACCCACTTGTCTGGACTGGTGCTGTTTAATGTACATTCCCAAGTTTAAAAAGTTAGTGTAAATTGCTTTGACTGAAGTGATAAAGCGGTATAAAAAAAACGTGTTAAATAAAATAGATAAATTAAAATATCCTTCGTTTTATTCTTCATTCTTTTCTTTCTGATTCCTAGCATTCTATTTGCTTTCTTGGCTGCGGCTGCACACTGGGCAGAGGGTTTAAACATATTATCCACAGTGATGCCCACATCCTTTTCCTGGGTGGTGACTCCTAATGTGGAACCTTGCATCATGTTCTCAAATCCCTCCAAGGTGTCCACCCTATTGCAAATCTGTCTCATCCACAAAAAGGCAAAAGTTTTTCTTCCAACCCTTCAGTAATGTGTCATTCACAAACGATAACGAACAGAAACGGCCCCAAGACTGACTCACTGCTCCCTTCAGCTGCTTGGAGACTGAGCATACTAGAGCTGGTGGGAGGTGCCAGCGGTATATGTATGCCAGGGTCATCAAAAAGATGACGTGCTCCGTCTCCAAGCTGCTGGAAGGGGAACACAAGCCAGAGGTGAGGGACTGGACTGGAGGGACAATTAGGAAAGATAACAAACGGCCCAAAGACTAATCCTTAAGGTTCTCACTATTCATCCTTCTTTCTTCCAAAGAAAGAAAGAAGATTTACTTCTACTCTTAATCTGTCCATTAACCAATTTCCAATCCAGTTCATCGCTTTGGGTCTTAACTTCAAGCTGCTCAGGTTGTTCATGAGCCTCTTGTGAGGAACAGTATCAAAGCCTTTGCTGAAATCCAAGTAGGCTATGTTCAGTGCACACACCTGATCCAGTTCTCTGGTCACCCAGTCAAAGAAATCAAATTTGCCTGGCATGATCTGGACTTTGGTAAAACCATGTTACCTTGAATATGTGATCAGAAAACGTTTTTGATTAGAATCCCTTCCCTTTCTTCTCCATTGTGACCACTCTGACCTCCAGGACGGAAGGGAGCTCCTTTGACAAATATCTTCTGATGCTGAGAGCTTGTCCAAGTTGCTCTCTTTGGGCAATTTGGTGAGTTGCCCAAAGGGAAGAAACTGTATCCTAGCCAGAAAATTTATAATACCCAACATCACAGATTATAAAGGGACCAGAAATTGTTCATAAAATCCTAGCATTCCTCCTACCAGAAGGCTGTCTAGCTTGGACGCTGGTTAACTGGTTATCTTCCTCTGAAGGTAGTCAAAAGCACAATCCTAGTTTTGGCTGAGGAAAAACTTCAGATTTTTGTGTACTCTGCTGATGACAGCAAGATCCCTATATCTACTTTTGGAAGGCTGAGGAAGAAGTATATCTATGACAATGCAAGTACTAGATCTCCTTCACCCTCTGTTCAAGTACCTCCTAGATGAGAAGGTCCGTTGGCCTGGAGGGGATTTTAAGAGAGTTATGCTGTTTAAAGAGAAATTAGACTTACCTGCTAATTGTTGTTCTTTAAGGAACAGTACAGTCCTGCACCTCTGAATAGTGTACCTCTTCCAGCAGCTTACAGACTGAGCATGTCATCTTTTTGATGATACTAGTGTTCTTAAGCAGCTGGCACTGCCTACCAGCCCCAGTACCTACTGACAAAGCAGACTCAAATAAGTTGTTAAACATGCAACAAACACTTCTATCCCTAAATAAACTAGTACCCCCTCCATCCCCTGAGGAGGATACCCCACCTCCACCTCTAGGATGAGGAGGCCTACCTGTTGAGCGCCTGAGCAACTCCAACCAGCGGGGAGCGAGCAACTGACAGCTCTTCCAATCCCCCCCCCCCCCCAACGCCAATTACACCCCACTCCCCGGCTCTTTCTGGCCACTTCCTCCACCAAGGGAACCCAGCTTCAGGATCGGGGTGCACACAGCTTATCACAGAAAGCACTCAGGGAGGGTTCCGGGACTGGACTGGAGTTCTTCAAAGAACAATAATTAACAGATAAGTCTAATTTCTCTTTCCTTATCGTTCCTCCAGTCCAAACCCATACCTCTGGGATATATCAGAGCAGTTAAACTAACGGGAGGGACCCGCACACCCAGCCTGAAGCACTAACGATCTGAAACGAGCATCCCCCACCACTTGGACATCCCGGCAATAATGCTTAGAGAAAGTAGGCAGTGACAACCATGTTGCCGCCCTACAGATCTCCACCGGCAGAACTAAACTATACTCTGCCCACAAGACTGCCTGAGCCCTCGTGGAATGCACTCGCAACCCTGCTGGCACTACTTTACCCTGAAGAACATAAGAACATGATATATGCCATACTGGGTCAGACCAAGGTCCATCAAGCCCAGTATCCTGTTTCTAACAGTGGCCAATCTCGGTCATACTTGCCTAGCAGTTTCCCCAAAAGACACAGGTTCCACAATGCTTGTATTGGGACAAGCATTGATATCCTGGGTCCCTTCTTAATAATGGTTTATGGACCTTTCCTCCAGGAACTTGTCCAAACCTTTTTTAAACCCAGCTACACTAACAGCCTTTACTACATCCTCCGGTAACAAATTCCAGAGTTTGATTACACGTTGAGTGAAAAAATATTTTCTCTTATTAGTCTTAAATAGGTTACCCTGTAGCTTCATTGCATGTCCCCTAGTCTTTCTATATTCTGATAACAAACAATCGATCTATGTTTACCCGTTCCACTCCGTTCATTAATTTATAGACTTCTATCATATCTCCCCTCAGCCGTCTCTTTTCCAGATTAAAGAGCCCTAACCTTTTTAGCCTTTCTTCATAGGAGTATCCTTCCATCCCCTTTACCATTTTGGTGGCTCTTCTCTGAACCTTTTCTAATATCGCTATATCCTAAGATACGGCGACCAGAATTGCACACAATATTCAAGGTGCGGTCTCACCATGGAACGATATAGAAGCATTATAGTATCTTTTGTTTTATTTTCCATGCCTTTCCTTATGATACCTACCATTCTATTTGCTCTCTTGGCCGCTGCTGCACACTGGGCTGAGGGTTTTAACATGTTATCCACAATGACGCCTAAATATTTTTCCTGTGTGGTGGTTCCTAATGTGGAACCTTGCATCATGTAACCATAGTTTGGGTTGCTCTTCCCTAGCTGCATAACTTTGCACTTGTCCACATTAAATTTCATCTGCCATTTTGATGACCACTCTTCCAATTATCTAGATCCTCTTGCAATTTTCCACAATCCTCTTGGGTTTTAACAACTTTAAATAGTTTTGTGTCATCTGCAAATTTGATAACCTCACTTGTTATTCCACTTTCCAGGTCATTTATGAATATGTCAAAAAGCAGCAGACCCAGCACAGATCCCTGGGGTACACCACTATTCACCTTTCTCCATTGGGAAAATTGGCCATTTAGCCCTACCCTCTGCTTTCTTTTAACCAGCTCCTGATCCACAATAGTACACTGCCTCCTATCCCATGACTCTTTAGTTTTGCCAAACGTCTCTGATGAGGGACCTTGTCAAAGGCTTTCTGAAAGTCCAGATACACTATATCAACTGACTCACCTTTGTCCACCTGTTTATTCACACCTTCAAAAAAACATAACAGATTAGTAAGACAAGATCTTTCTTGTCTAAAGCCGTTGGCTGTCTCCCATTAGGCCATGACTATCTACATGCTGAGTAATTTTATTCTTTATGATGGTTTCTACCATTTTTCCCAGTACTGACATGAGGCTCACCGGTCTGTAGTTTCCCGGATCACCCCTGGAACCCTTTTTAAAAATTGGTGTTACATTGGCGATCCTCCAATCTTCAGGTATTACAGATAATTTTAATGATAGTTCACAGATTACTAATAGAGGGTCTGCAATCTCATATTTCAGTTCTTTCAACACCCTTGGATGTATACCATCTGGTCCAGGTGATTTGCTACTCTTCAGTTTATCTAATAATTGTAATACATCTTCCCGATGATTGCCTTCAATTCTTCCGCACCTTTAAATACCACTTCAGTCATGGGTAACCTCCCTACATCTTCGTCAGTAAAGAACGAAGCAAAGAATTCATTCAGTCTCTCCGCTATCACCCTGTCGCCTCTTAGTGCCCCTTTAACCCCTCTATCATCTAATGGACCAACTGACTCTCTCACAGGTTTTTTGCTACGAATATACTTGAAAAAGTCTTTACTTCGCGTTTTTGCTTCTGCAGCAAGCTTCTTCTCGAATTCTCCCTTTACCTGCCTTATTTGACTTGCCAGTGCTTGTGTTGTTTCCAGGTTTCGTTTGGCTCTTTTTTCCATTTCCTGAAAGATACTTTTTTGGCAACAGCCTCTCTGACCTCACCTTTAAACCATGCTGGCAGTTTTTTGGACTTCCTTCCACTTTTCTAAAAGCGTGGAATACAGCTTTGTCTGGGCTTCCAAGATAGCATTTTTCAACACCACCCAAGCTTGATGTAAGTCTTTAACCTTTGCAACGGCTCCTTTTAGTTTGTTTTTTTTAAACTATTTTCCTCATTTTATCATAGTCTCCCTTTCGAAAGTTAAAAGGTAGTACTGTGGATTTCCTTACTATCCCTCCTCCACTAATTAAATCAAAAGCGATCACGCTATGATCACTATTGCCAAGTGGCCCCAATACCCTTATCTCTTGCACTAGATCTGGTGTTCCACTAAGGACTAGGTCTAATATGGCTTCCCCTCTGGTCGGTTCATGAACCAGCTGCTCCAAGAAGCAGTCATTTATTTCATCTAGGAACTTTATCTCCCTAGCATGTCCTGCCGTGACACTGACCCAGTCGATACCAGGGTAATTGAAATCACCCATTATTATTACTGCGCTGTAACTTTCGGTAGCTTCCTTGATTTCTTTGAGCATTTCACCATCCATTTGTTCATTCTGGCCAGGCGGTCGATAGTACACCCCCACTGCCATCACCTTCCCCTTTTTACATGGAATATCAATCCATAGAGATTCTACAGCAAAGTTTGTTTCCTGCAAAACTTTAATCCTTTCTGACTCAATGCCCTAACATAGAGCACAACCCCTCCACCAATTTGATCAGCTCTATCATTACGATATAGTTTGTACCCAGGTATCACACCCTTCAAGATGTACACCGACAATTGCCTCCCTGATCCATCTGGAAATGGAGGCCTTACCTGCTGCCTCACCTTTGCGCGGCCCTTCAAACAGAACCAGCAGACGATCCAATCTCTGTAAGGATGATGCCCTTTTCACATACCTTTACAGGGCTCTTTTAACATCCAGGCAGCACAGCTGTGGAGTGGCAGTGCCCACATCCACGCTCACCAGAGCTGGTAAGGAAACAGACTGATTTACATGAAATGCTGACACCACCTTGGGCAAAAATGCAGGTACCAGTCACAAGACCACTTTCTTCTTGAAGAAGGGAAGGAATGGCTCCTGGCACAACAGGGCCTGAAGCTCTGAAATCCTGCGTACCGTGGAAATCACCACCAGGAATACAGTTTTCAGTCAAATCCTTCAGGGAAGCTCAACTCAGTGGCTCAAAGGGATCCCCAGACAGCATCGTCAGCACCAAATTGAGACCCCAAGGCAGTACCACCACCCTTCTCGGCAGACAGAGTAGGTCACCGCCCTTAGAAATCTCAGCACATCTGAGTATGTACCCAATGACACCCCATGGACTTTCCCGCAACAGGAAATTGCCGCCTGTTGCATCCTCAAGGAACCGGATTGCAAGAATGCAAAGATGTCCAGGACAAAGGCAGTAGAAGGGTGCGCCTGCCTCTATCCACACCACAATTCAAAAATGCATCCTACGTGGATGCACGCCAGGGTTCGTAGACCTCCTCCTGGCCTGCCTCCTGCAGATCTAGCTTGGTATCAAGATCTTCCCCTTCCAACCCCTCTGACAATGGTGACTGCTGCCACTCCTCTGAGTTTCTAGCCCGCTTAGACGTCACAGCCACTGACTCGTGCTCTTTTGCTTCCGACGGCCTCTTAACCCCGTGTTCCGGGGCTGAGGAGCCACTTGCCAAGCCCTGTTGACGTAGGCAAAACACCTTATGCAAAAGTAAGAGTAGTTACTCACCTGTAACAGGTCTTCTCCAAGAGCATCAGGAATCAGTCCTCACATATGGGTGACGTCGGCGCCGACGGAGCCCTAGTGCGGAGCATTTCCCCAGCTTTCACAGAAAGCCTTTGGGAATTGCAGCGCGCATGCGCGGTCCCCTTCCCGCCCAAGGGTGCCATCTTGCTCAGTCTGATGACATAGCTAAAAGACAGCAAAAAATTAGCAAAAACAAATGATATGACTGCAACTCCAAGGGGAGGAGGGAGGGTTGTGAGGACTGATTCCTGCTGCTCCTGGAGAACACCTGTTACAGGTGAGTAACTACTCTTTCTCCAGGACCAAGCAGGAAGTCAGTCCTCACATATGGGACTCCCCAGCTTAAGGCTACCGGAGACCCCAAGCGGAAAAAATGAGCTCCCTCTAGCTAGTCAGCACAGAAGGAAGGAATCTTCTGAGAACGCCCCCGAACGGTAGCCCAACACCAGGGCCGGAGGGTAGGAGTTGCCTAAACCCCAAAGAGATTATGGAGTACTGCCTGTCCGAAAGCACTGTCCCTGCGGGACTCCCTCTCAAGGCAGTAATGGGCCGCAAAAGTCTGGCTTGAAGACCAAGTAGCGGCCCGGCAGATGTCTGCCAACGGAACAGAGCGGAGATGAGCCACTGACGCAGCCTTCGCCCTGACACGGTGAGCCGTGACTCGACCCTCCAACGAGAGGCCGGCTGCCCCATAAGCCCAGGCGATACAGTCAGCGACCCATATGGACAACGTACGCTTGGAGACAGGGAGCCCCAACTTATTGGTGTCAAAAGAAACGAAAAGCTGAACAGTCTTCCGATGCTCCCGCGTACGGTCAAGGTAGAAGGATAACGCTCTCCTACAGTCCAGGGTATGCAAGACCATCTCAGCCCGGTTGGCATGCGGCCTGGGAAAGAAGGTCGGAAGAACCACCTCCTGATTGAGGTGAAAAGGTGAGACAACTTTAGGAAGAAACGTAGGTTGAGTCCGTAGGACTACCCTATTCCGGTAGAACCTAGTGTAAGGAGGATCAGACACTAGAGCCTGCATTTCACTCACTCGCCTAGCAGAGGTGAGAGCTACCAGAAACAGAGTTTTCCAGGAGAGAAAACGGAGAGGGCAGGTAGCCATAGGTTCAAAAGGCGGACAAGTAAGCCGCTGTAAGACCACATTCAGATCCCACTCAGGGGCCAGTGGACGCAAAGGAGGCTTAAGCAGAAGGCGGCCTCTGAGGAAACGAGCCACCAAAGGGTGGTTGGAATGAGGCCTGCCGTCCACCGGTGAGTGGTGTGCAGAGAGAGCACTAAGGTGAACTCGGACAGAGTTAGACTTAAGGCCCAGATTGGAGAGGTAGAGCAAATATTGCAACACTACCGCTACCAAGCACGAGAAGGGATTCTCACTGTGCTGAGCACACCATGTGGAGAATCTACGCCACTTAAAAGCGTAGGACTTCCTGGTGGGTGGATGCCGAGAGGCCAAGACTACATCTTCCACCTCTCGAGGTAGTAGTAGGGGAGCTAGGACTACCCTTTCAGCAGCCAGGCCATCAGATGAAGGGACTGGAGGTTGGGGTGCAAGAGAGTCCCCTGATCCTGAGACAGGAGATAGTGTTGAAACCCTAGAGCATAGAGGAAGAGGAGTGTCCACCGCTAGCTGTAGCAGAAGCGGGAACCACAGTTGCCTCGGCCACCGGGGGGCTATGAGAATCAATGAAGCCCCGTCCCGGAGGACTTTGAACAGCGTTCTGGACACAAGTGGTGTGGGAGGAAACGCATACAGTAGGCCTGTGGACCACAAGATCAGAAACGCATCCGCAGCTACTCTGAGAGGATGCGGTTGTCTGGAGCAAAGTCTCGGTAGTTGCCGGTTCAGAGGACTGGCGAAAAGATCTATGGTGGGGAGTCCCCACTTGAGAAAAACCTGCTGAACCACCGACGGGTTCAATCTCCATTCGTGTGGTTGCAGGATCCTGCTCAATTTGTCTGCCAGGTAATTTTCCTGACCTGGGAGGTAGACAGCTTTCAGAAGGATTCCGTGATTGACAGCCCAAGAGCACAGCCGTTGTGCCTCCTGACACTGAAGGAAGGAGCCTGTGCCTCCTTGTTTATTCAAATAGAACATGGCAACTTGATTGTCCGTCTGGACCAGTACAGACTGGTGAGAGGCGAGGTGGGAGAAGGCTCTCAGAGCTAGGCGTATCGCCCGTAGCTCCAGGAAGTTTATCTGTTGAGCAGCCTCCCAAGGGGTCCAGAGACCCTGACCCTGAGTACATGTCCCTTGGCAATGTGCTCCCCAACTGAGAAGAAAGGCATCGGTTGTCAGCACCTGAGTATGCGGAGGGGATTGGAAAACCACTCCGAGCACCAGATTTGGAAGATGAAGCCACCATTTCAGAGAGGAGACCAGGAGGTCGGAAATCCGCACTGAGTCCCGCTAGGCCCTCTGAGGCTTGATGCCATTGAGTGCGAAGGCTCCACTGAGCAGGTCGCATGTGCAAGCGGGCATTGGGGGTTACATGAACTGTGGAAGCCATATGGCCGAGTAGTCTCAGGAATTGCCTGGCAGAGACCAGGGAATTGCTACGAAACTGGCTGGCCAGATCCATTAGCCTGTGTGCCCTGTCCAGAGGCAGAAAAGCCTTTGCTTGAAGAGTGTCTAGTCTGGCCCCTATGAACTCTAAGTTCTGGGACGGGAGCAAAGTGGACTTTGCGAAGTTTATGACAAACCCCAAGTGCTGAAGCAGAGCTACAGTGCGAAGGGTGGCCTGGTTGGCCTCCAGGGAAGATTGGCCCCTTATGAGCCAGTCGTCCAGGTACGGGAACACAAAGAGACCCTGAAGCCTCAGGTAGGCCGCCACCACTGCCAGGCACTTGGTGAACACACTGGGAGCGGATGAGAGGCCAAAGGGAAGCACTCTGTACTGATAGTGGTTTCCTCCCACAACAAACCTGAGATATTGTCTGTGGTCTGGATGGATAAGGATGTGAGTATACGCATCCTTTAGATCCAAGGAGCATAGCCAGTCTCCCTGCTGGAGGTAGGGCAGCAGGATTCCAAGGGTAAGCATCTTGAACTTTTCCCTCTGCAGGAACTTGTTGAGGTTTCGCAAGTCTAGGATGGGTCTGAGGCCTCCTGTTCTTTTTGGTACCAGAAAGTACCTGGAATAAAAGCCTTGAGCTCTCAAGGTGGTGGGGCACCGGTTCCACAGCCTGATCCTTTAATAGACCTGTCAACTCCTGAAGGAGTAGGTCTCTGTGTAGAGGGAGTCTTGGAGGCTCCCCTGGAAAATAGGAGGGAGGTACCTGGTGAAAATGGAGAAGATAGCCCCTTTGGACTATATGAAGAACCCAGGTATCTGACGTGACGGCTGACCACCTGTGGGCAAAGTGGGCCAGCCGGCCTCCTGTGCTGAGAGAAGCCAGCTGAGGAGAAGAGGCTATGCTGTTTGAGTCAAAAACCCCCACCCTGCAGAGCAGGGGCCGGTGTTGGTGGCTTGGGTGTCTTCGGTCTACGGGGCCCAGGACCCTGCCCCTTGGCCTGCTGACCCTGTTGGGGAGCTACAGAGGCCTGATAATGAGGGTACTGTTTGTAGGCCGATGACTTCCTTGGGTAAAAGGTCTTTTTTCCCGAGCCCTTCTTTTTCTGAGAAGGGGCAGAGGTTTTCCTGGAAAGCCTAGTCCGGGTCAGAGTCTCGGTCTCGAGTTCTGCAGCCTTTTCAGCCATGGGCTTGCCAAAGAGGTTTTCACCCCGGCAGGGGACATCAACCAACTTCTCCTGGACCCATGGCTCGAGGTCGGATGACTGTAGCCAAGCCTGTCGGCGGGCACCGATGCCGGCCCCGGCTACTTGGGCCGAAGCCTCGAAGCCATCGTAGGCTGCTCGAGAGATAAACTTCGAGCACTCTCGAATACCGGTGGACAAGGCCTGGAACCTCTGCAAAGGTTCCTCGGAGAGACCAGCAGAGAACCCGGCAATCTCCTTTGCCAGGTCTCAGAGGTACATGCCAATGTAGAGCTGGTAGGTCTGGACACGGCAAGCAAGCATAGAGCCCTGGAAGCACTTCCTACCGAGGGCATCCAGGATCCGGGCCTCCCGGCCGGGAGGCACCAAGGAGTGCATCTTCTGACTTTTCAGTCGATGCATGGCCGATTTCACAACCATGGAGTAGTGCGGTAATTGTGCCTTTTGGAACCCGGGGCTCTTGCGGACTCGATAAATGGAATCGACCCGCTTGCTTAACACTGGCGTCGAAGCCGGGGTCTCCCACATGCGGAAGAGTAGCCGCTCCAGCATCGGAGGAACCGGAACAGTAAAGGCCTCCTTCGGGGGAGAGTCATACTGGAGGGCTTCGAGCTCCTCGGCTCGAGGCTCCTCCTTGGGATCTGCGGGGAAGGCCAAGGCCTTGGCCATATCCCGAACGAAGTCCGAGAACCGGGTATCCTCCGGTGGGGACCGTCTGAGGTTCGGACTCGGGTGAGTCCGAGGGGACACACCGATGGGTGTCGGGTGACTCTTCGTCCTCCGTCTCCCAGCCCGACTCCTCGGAGGAGGAATCAAGCAGCTCCGGTTGGGCGGGCACCGATGCCCTCCGCCCCGACGTCGAGGGTGTCGGCGTCAACGACATCGGCCCCGAACGGGAGGTCGAGGGAGACCGTGGCCGAGGATAGACTCGAGCCCACATGGACTCGAGGATCGGCTCGGCCTCCGGGGACGACTTGGACGTCAAGGTCCCGGTGGTCGGGGCAGATGCACCGGTGAGACCGGCGATCAATGTCCGCTGCTGTTCCATGAAGGCAGCGAAGCTGCTCTCCAAGGCCATCAAGCTGAGTCCGAGCTCAGGAGACCCAGCAGCACCCGACTCGGACCCTGACGGCGTCGGGCCCGACGTCGGCTCCCTCGGAGGAGAGTCAACGAGGACAACAGCACTTACGTGTCCAGGAGACTCCATCTCGACACGAGGATGCTTGGTAGGCCTCTCCGACTCCGAAGACCCGGGACAGCCATCAGGGCTATGCGACCTGGCCCTCGAGGAACCAGGAGCATCCACCGACGACGCCCTCGCGGGTTTCTTCTTCCTGCGATGTTCCCGCGAAGGAGACCCCCGCTCAGAGGAACCCCGACGCTGCTCAGGGCCGGAGTCCCGAGACGTCGAGGCCTCTGACGAGGTCCGGGCACGGCCGGACGCGGAGTGAGAAAAAATTCTATCCCTCTGGTGCTGCCGACTCCTCAAGGCCTTTGAGGACACTTTGCCACACGGACCGCAGATCATCGGGTCATGATCGGGTCCGAGGCAACGGAGGCAGCAGTCATGTGTGTCAGTAAGAGACATAAGTTTCTTACACCGATCACATTTCTTAAACCCGCTCGCAGCCATCGGGGGAAAAAGGGCCCCTGCTAGGTCAAAAGACCGGTCTGCCAGGGAAAAAGAAACAAGGCGCGAACGCCAGTCACAAAGGACAAAAACCGAAAAAAAGAGAGAAAGGACTCGATACCTGCGTATCGGTCCGAGCGGGAAAAGGATCCGGCGTCGAACCGGAGGAAAAATAGAAAAATAGAGAAAAATCAACTTTTCCCTTGGGGAAAAACGAACTACGCCCGTCGGGCTCCGCGGAAAAAAGAAGACTGAGCAAGATGGCACCCTTGGGCGGGAAGGGGACCGCGCATGCGCGCTGCAATTCCCAAAGGCTTTCTGTGAAAGTTGGGAAAATGCTCCGCACAAGGGCTCCGTCGGCGCCGACGTCACCCATATGTGAGGACTGACTTCCTGCTTGGTCCTGGAGAAAGACAAACTCCGGTGATAACTCCCCCGGGAGCCCTATTGCTCCCTGGGCTTGAGGGGTGGATAGCCTGGGAATCATGCAGGGACCAGAAGCCAGATCCGTTGAAGGTAACACGGTGTTCCCTGCCTCTTGCGACCGGGAAGGACTCTCGCACTGCAGGTTCTGCTCCAATGACTTAGCCTCTTGCGTGCAGTCTAGGCAGACAACTGCCTCCAAGACCGCTCCCCATTGGGTCCTGCATATCTTGAGGATTTTTAGATTGCGCTGCTGTGTTGTGCCTCAGAGATAAGACATGGACCATGTACTGATCCAATCAGACTGACACTTTCTCCAAGTAGAAGTCTATATTTTTATAAGGAGTACAGCTTCCCTTACACGCAGTATCACCCTTTGAAAATGGAATAGCTAATATATTACAAAATACTCTGTAAATAGGTTACTTTAATGTTATTTAGCTCTTTTGCTAAACAGCTTTTAAGACGTTAAAAAGGCGTTCTATGTTATTATGTAATCGTGTTCTATTCATTGTAAATCGCCTTGGATCTCTGGAAGGGGCGGTATATAAAAGCAAATAAATTAATAAAATAAAATCATGGCTAAGAGATAAGGGATGATCATGTCAGGTTATTCACTGAACAGAATGATGGAAGGATTTCATTTGTTTCCTATCCATTGAGCCTATCTTTCTAGATATATTTATTTATTTATTATATGCAGGGTGGAGTCATCTTCATGGTCGATCCAGAAAGCGTATGAAATTCAAAAATTCCGCGCATTTTTATAGCTGCACTGTTGGCTAGATATCTGCATTGTGATTGGTTAGTGAAACCAGCCTCCTGATTGGTCAGAAATAACGTGTGCATATTGGATAATCTCAATCCAGTTTTGACACAGGATCCACAAAAATCGCAGTAGCTATCTCCCAGTGTCTGTAAAGTATTTAAATTGCAAGGAATGCAAAAAAGTCAACTAATAGCCAAATGTATCCCTTTTAACGTGGTAGAAAGATGAATATGCTGGGCTAACGCAAAATTTAAAAAAAAAAACGTTAGAAAGTACAAAAAAACGCAAAACTCACAAGTGATTCCAGACTTTTACACACCACTGTATTTCTGTCTCTAACTTTTTGCCTGACTCTTCCCAGGAGAAAGTCACAATGTCTCAACAAACTGTCACTTATATCACCTGACCAGGCAAAACAGCTCCCTGAAATCTGCCCAGCAACAATAAATTGGGCTTTTTCCACAGATCTGCATCAAGTCATTGTGCACTGAATAAGCATTCCTTGTGTTATACAGCTCAAAACCTAACGATATGGCATGAAGTGGAGTTCACCCCCCTTGATACCATCTGTGAGAAAGGAAGGACTGACCAAGGCCCCAGAACAAGGTTAGAGACTATAGCAGAGACTGATGAGCTTTTGTGTGATAAGGCAACTTACACTAATTTAGAACACCCTGTTTATGGCAATCTGGACCTGGCTATGAATAGCGATGAACCAATTTATGGTACCCTTGATATAGATACAGACAGTGATGGAAGCACAGGTACTGATGAAGAAACAGGGCTGAGAAGGTAGCTATAGGTAGAAATATATGCTTATTGTAATGCAAGGCTAAAAGTTGCGAAACATACATCTTAGATAGAAGCTTGTATGTCTCTGTGAAAATTGCTGACAGTTAATTGCAACAAAGATTAACAGACTATGTACACAGTTACTGTGATCAAAGGTTAGCTTCTGCAAAGGTTTGGGAACTTTCTCTCTGCTATAGACATCCCTCCTCCCTTCTTGTGGTAAAATGATGGGTCAAACTGATAACAACTAATGTCAGCATTATTGCATAAACTTTCCGAGAATCAAAGACCTTAGGTCAACATATAACTGGAAATCAAATAAAGTTTGGGAAATTAGTAGAATTTAGAAAGAAATTATAGTGTAACTAATCAGCTCTTGTTTAATGAAAGAATTACAGCGACACCTACTGTCGTTTGGTGATTATGGGCATGGCCTTGTAACTTCTGCTTTTTTATGAATTTTTGCAAAGCTCAGCAGAAAAATGATCCTGTAAGCAGATTTTATTCCAGGTCTGCAATTCTGTAACATGAATATCATCATCCGATGTTAATCAAAAATTGACTATGTCAGCTGATACTTCTTAATAAAAGGCAGATCTCTGGCGGAAGATTTTTTGAAGATAGTTAGGGAGGAGCCATGATTTGTTCCCTCTGACGATCTTCCTTCTAGAGCGCTGAAATTAATATAATTGATTTTCTGTGTATGTGTGTTGTTTTTTTTTCCTTCCTGTTAGAAGGGCCGGGTAAAGCCTAAGAATCCAGGTCGGAGGGCCTACGCCAAAAGGGACACACCACCATCCATACCAGGTATTGCAGTCTGGCCAGCACAGTGGGAAGGGCTGTGAGCACTCCCCAGAACACCCTCAATCTGTACCCAGGTAGGTAAAAGGATCCCTAGCACCGTGCACCTCCATGGGCTCGGACACGGAGCACTAGAGTATCTGAACTAAAATAAAATAAAACCACTTTATCAAAATCTAATTAACAAACTGAAAGGGAAATACAAATGGCCCCCTAGGAAGAAGTTGATCTGTCCTGCTTTATTCTCCGATGGCTGCCTCCCCCGGGCACCCAAAACACAGCGGTGGGTTAAAATGCACACAGGCCTGAAGAAAAATCACGCCTAAACACAGCAGGGGGAGTTTCCCGCACCACTGCAGACTCCCAAACACACGGCTGCAGGCCACTCTGTCTCCTCATGTTCCGGCGGTTGCTAGGAGTTCCTGCTGTCCTCTCCCCCTCCGCTCCTACCTTGGAGCCTCTTTGCCATGTGGCTTTTCTACCCCTCACGTTCAGCCTTCATTCCTTCCCGGCTTTGGCGCTGAGGGGGGGAGAGGACTGGGGGCTGCAGGTTGTCACTCCCATCAATCAACTATTGCCCCCACGATGGCTCCTCACCCGATAATGGGTTTGGGAGCCACCAGAAGTCTCGGATTGAGAAAAGCCCCCACAGACCTCCCTCCCCCCTGAAATCCTAGGAAAGTGGGAAAGAATAGCCTTCCCTCAGCCCTATTGTCCCTTGGGTTCTTTCTGATCCTTCTGATTTTTTTTCCTGCCTTTAAAAACAAAGAAACCTGCACTTTAACAGGGGAAATAAAAAGGAAACTAACTAAACCTATCTCCTTAGTTATCCCTTCAGTGAGTCCAGCACCCTGGCTCACTACCTGCTACAGCTGCTTGGAGACTGAGCATACTAGGACTGGAAGGCTGTGCCAACTGCTTAAGTACACTATTGTCATCAAAAAGATGACATGCTCAGTCTCAAAGCTGCTGGAGGAGGTACACTACCCAGAAGTGAAGGACTGGCTTGGAGGGACGATAAGGAATCATGGTTGCAGCATCCTGTATCTTCGCTGAAGAGATTCTCTCCATGGCACAGTACATCAGTGAACCTCTGGACTTCAGTTCTTAAGTCTGAAGCCCAAAGCCATGAGTCTCTGAGCATCAATGCTCACTGAGGAAGTTCTAAATGCTGTATCAAAAATGCATCAGTTGGACCATGTATTTTCTGCACTTCTGCCCTTTGCACACTAATGAATGCAGTTGTTGAGCCTTCTCTTGGGAGAGGGCGTCAGCCAACATTTTCCCTTTACCACCACTACATTTTGAATCAAATTTTATACAAATGTGCATGGCGTGTATGTGTTCATAAATCTATTGCATTTATTTTCATTTAGAAGTATGGAACTAAACATCAGGAGCCATGTATGATGTTTTGCCATTAAGTAAAAAGACCTTACATTCACCAACTTAAGCTACCAGAGCCTCTTGTGATTATGATTGTACAATGATTACAAAGCATTTGGAGCTACACTGGCAATTAGATGCTACAAGAATTATCAGTATGTAGAAAAACATTCCAGCAAATATTGACTTTACAACTCTTCTTCCACATATCTTATCGGAACACCACTAGGCTATGCCAGTTCACTTTTACCTTGCATAACAAAGCCCCTTGCATAACAAAGTCACTTCTATTAGGAGTGACTCAAATGAAATCATTGCAGGAGTTATTCTCAATGGTTAGTGACCGGGGAAACGACCTATCAAAACTAATCCAAAAGTCTAACATTGCTTTAAAATAAAGGCAGATACTCTAGATGGTCAAGGAAATACAGTGAACATTACAATATCTTGCCAAGGGAACAAGGTTTTGTAAATATGCTTTGAGTTGATACGTAAAGTCAAAAGGAATAGCAAGCTATGCAACCTAGACATCATGAAATACCCAAAGGTGGTTTCCTAAAGTAAAATGTGTCTGCATCTGTCTTGGATAAACAACTTTTAAATATTACTCTACAAGGCACTGTTATAATACGTCACATTTTGAAAAGCCAAGAAATAGTTACTTACACTCCATGCCATGAAATTGGAAAAGCCCCAGTCATTTTCCTTATGAAAAAACAAATGGCTAATACGACGGCTAAAAGATTTTTCATCATCCTTGTAATTTATTATCTTCAGCACAGCTTGTGCATGGCAGGACCATGACCTGCAATGTCAAACAGATTAACCAGATCTGCCGTAGTGGAACTTAAAGTAAACTGTATTACCAACAGAACACTTTCAAAGAATGGTCATTGGGAAGCAAGTTCTGCAGCATCACAGTAATATTGTGCATCGCAAGTTGGAACCACTATACATTATTATTATATCATTATACATCTTATACGTTACTTATAGCAACTACCCTTCCTCCATCTTTGCTCATCAGCAGTGACCACACATGAGACAATACGGTCTGGATTTACTGAAGTGCACTATCACCTTAGTACGCACGAACGCATAACAAGCATTATTAGTAAAGAGATCCCACAATAATGCATATTAACACTTGTTAGTACTTCATTAAATCTGGCCCTATATGTAGCAAACTGCTGCATTCCCAGTAACCTGCATAGCCTGGATTCATGGTTTAAGAACAGGATATATCTTTTAACGCTTCAAACCACCAAGAACAGAGTAATGCACAGAAAGACTCTGGTAACCGGCATAAAATAAATAGATCTAAAGATTTTACAGACAAAATTTAAAATGCCACCTATCATATAAATTAAACAGTTTGTTTTGTTTGTATAAGCTAATGAACAGTCAAAATATTTGGGAGGCTTAAAAAAAAAAAAAGATATACATGCCTAGCCATGCGCTCTTAAAGCAATTTCAGAAATGTACTTACCAACATTCAACCAAGTGCTGATTAATAGCTTACAAAATAAGTTAACAACTGATTCTTAGAAAGCGTTGTTACTCACCTAACAGGTGTTCTCCAAGGACAGCAGGAATCGGTCCTCACTTATGGGTGACGTCGGCGCCTACTGAGCCCATGCAGAGCAATTCCCCAGCTTTCAAAGAAAGCCTTTGGGATTGCTGCCACGCATGTGTGGTCCTTTTCCTGCCCAAAGGTGCCATCTTGCTTAGTCAGGTCCCTTAGCTCAATCCCTACCAAGCAGATGGCAAGGGAAGGACAAAAATCTAGCAACTCATCAGGGGAGGCGGGAGGGTAGTGAGGACTGATTCTTGCTGTCCCTGGAGAACACCTGTTACAGGTGAGTACGGTGAAATTAGACTTACCTGCTAATTGTTGTTCCTTGAGGAACTCCAGTCTAGTCCCGGACCTTAGAAGTTGTGTACGTCCTCCCACAGCTTGGAGACTGAGCATGTCACACTTTTGATGACACCCATATAAGTACTCCTGGGACCGCCTCCTTGATCCAGTTTCCTATTGACAAAGCAAACTCACCATAGCAAAGCACAGTTACTTACCTGTAACAGGTGATCTCTGGGAACAGCAGGAATAAGTCTTCACATATGGGTACGTCGGTACCGGAGCCTGCACGGGAACGCTTCCCAGCGTCCAAAAAGAAAGCCTTTGGGAGCATCCCACACGCATGCGCGCTGCCTTCCCGCCCATTCACTTCCCTCTCATCAGTTGGGTTTGTAGCTGAGACCGAAGGAGGGAAGTAGACAAATTAGAGAGAGAGAGAGAGAGAGAACTCCTAGGGGAGGTGGGTGGGTTGTGAAGACTTATTCCTGCTGTTCCCAGAAATCACCTGTTACAGGTAAGTAACTGTGCTATCTCCAGGAACAAGCAGGAATGAGTCTTCACATATGGGGACTCCCAAGCTAGAGATGCCTAGAGGAGGTCCCAGCATGTTGCAATCTAATAGATGGGTCATGCTATTTCGCAGAACCTCAGGCATCCAAGGGATGGAGGGTAGGAGTTGAATTAAAAAGGGTGTGCTGTGGAACAGCTTGACTAAACAAGGCCTTAGCCCTTCTTGATAATACCAACCTAATCTAATTGTGTTTTATGTACATATGTATATAGTTACCCTGTTGTTTAAACTCCTGTTTCAATGTAAGCACAGGACAGTCTTCTGACTGCAACCTTTGTTATATGTAAACCGCGCTGATAAATAGCGCGGTATATAAAAGTTGTTAAATAAATAAAATAAATAAATAATAAGGCATCTAGAGGGGAGTCCTTGTGTAGATCATAAATGGTAGTAAATATTGAATTCCAATTTTCTAAGGTGGACCTTATTCAAAAGTATTGCGAAAGTATTTGTTGAGGCTAATATGGGTCTGGTGCTAAGAGCCAGTACATTAGCCTCAAAGAAAATACCCCCCTGTGAAGTAGAGGAAAATAAATTTTGCAATACAGGCAGAGGTTAGAAGCCTTAATGGCTAGAACTAATCCCAGAAGAAAAAACTGGGGTAGTTTAATGAGGTTGCACCTTGGAGGAGAAGCAAAAGCTTCTGTAGGCCAAAGTCTGAAGCTCTTTGTCCTTGGAGCAGAATAGGGCTCTAGGAAAGAGGAGATAAATCTGACTAGTTTGCGGGAAAGGAATGGGTCTTTAAGACCCCTCTATCCAAGTGAAGAAACAAACATTTGTAGTAGGCGGTGTAGCCTCCAATTTCTTGAAGATCAGTAATGTCTTCTCTAAGTGATGTCACTTAGGATAATGATTTTACATGGAGAGCTTCAGATGTAACGTAACCGGAAAGGTTACAGTAAAAGAAGGTAGTTTCTAATTACCATAGAAATTGGATGTCCATTTAAACCCCTATGGTATGCTGAAAACAGCATTAATATGGACAGTAGCAAATGTTTCATAGATAGATAGATAGATAGAGTCACTTCATAACAAGAACGGGTAAGACCTGCTTGAGAATATAGATAGAGAATCTCTTTCTGGTTACAAGTGGAAGAACCATGGAGAAGGTTACATGGAACCCAGTGGAATGTTCTTACTTAGAAGGAGAGGTCTAGATTTCTTTAAAAGTTCTAGCCTTTGAATAACCAGAAATGGAGACCTACGTGAAGGGGTGCAGAGGAGATCCTTAGTCTTAAGACAACAAGTCTGGATCCTTCTATAACGTCAGTGTGGAGAAGACGATGCAATATAAGGGGATACCATGTTTGCCCCTCTATGAGGGCAATATGAGTATCATGCGTTCTTTGTTCAGCATAAGCTTCAATGAAGTATTGAGAATTAGAAGGAATGCAGTAGACAAGGACCGACTGCAGTGAAAAGGAATGCATCCCTGTCGCAAGGGTTCCACTGGAGATGTGGAACAACTCAGGGAATTAAGCACTTCTTTATGCTTTCACGTGGTCTAAGCCTTGGTTCCTTTTCCTTAAAAGGCAATTTTAAGGAAGATAAGAGTAGGAAAAAAACAAACAGTCATGTAGGAGCATGACTGGGCAAAGCCTTTTTAACCATCTGGAAGTTACCTACTAGGAATGGCTTTGACGCTCTCTGGCAAAGGCCCATAGTTGCAGAGCTTTTTTGTATAATTGCAGAGAACATGTTGTAGGTTGCTTAAGTGAGATCTGTCTGTTTAATTGCCAGTGTGCAATCTAATCTATTCTGTTGGAGCCAAAAAGAATTGAAGATGGCTAAGAATAGTAGACAGGCCGGTTGCCTGCAATGATAAATTGTCCAAGTGAGTTTTGGAACCCCTCTTGGAATGATTTGTTAAGGCAGCAGAAAAGGTTAGGTCCTATAGATTGGAAAAGGACCGACAGACATAATTAGGAGTGGTAAAACTCAATTATTGTCTGATACGCTGTCTTAAAAGAAATATTTGAGAAGATTGCAAAGGGGAAGAAAGCTCTGTATGGAAACCACCTACTGGAGTAGGTATTGAAGAAAATCCTATGGGCTTAAAAAGTAAGCCCTCCAGTTGAATAGTATCACTCAGACAATGTCTCGACTAAGAGGGATAGAAAGTAATACAGAGTTGAGAAGACTTACAATTTGGTAAGTCCCTGAAAAAGGTAAAGCCCCCTTGCAGTCAAAACTATGAGATATCCTCGTACAGGAAAACTGTCAAGGTGAAGGGCATAGCCTACCTTGTTGTAAGTTGTTACTCCTCTTTTTCCTTCAAAAAGGAGAGGAGAACCCTGTCACCTGTAGGGCATGATTGTCCTCAGTAGCTCTTGGAGCTAAAAGAATGGATTTCTCTTGTGGCAAGAGAGTCATACCTAGAGTCGAGGATTGAGTCAGTGTATCACTGATATCTCAGTAGGGATGAGATGAACTGTAGATGCTTCTTTTGATAAGAAGTAGGTTACTGGTTCTAAACCTCAACAGGAAAAAGATATTTAAAGAATAAAATAGCAGAAACCCTGCGACTGCTGGGTTTGCTGAGCCTGTTTTTTTATTTTCTTAGCCTGGTTTGATGTTGCCCTTCTTTGGAAACATCTGTATGATGGGTAGAAGATGGATAAAACTTTTTCCCCTTAGGGGGATAAAGTTTGTTAGGAGATTTTTTACTAACTCGGATAGAGGAAAGTTTTGACAATCCTCTGAAAGCAACAATATCGGTGTTTAACTGATTAGCCTGGAATAAAGCATCCTTGAAGAGATTTTCACCAGTACAAGGAGTATTTCCCAGCCTTTTTTGTACCCATTTGTCCAAGTCTGAAGCTTGGAGCCAGGCCATGCGTCGTGCCCCTATGGCTATAGCAGAGGTTCTGTTAATAGACTCAAAACAGTCTAGGGAAGCACGATTAAGGAACTTAGAGACATTTTGAGCATGACTGACAAATAAGGAATAGTCTGCTCTTTTATGTTCTTGAAGAAAAGGGTTCAAAAGCTTTAAGTTCTTTGTGACCTCTTCAAGAGATAATCCCATATAGAAAATATATGAGATAATTCTTTCTGAAAGCATGGATGCCTGGAAGCATCGACGTCCAAAGGCATCTAAAGTCCTAGACTCACGACCTGGCGGATAAGAGTGCTTCTTTGCACTCTTAATACGCCTCATTGCTGATTCTACAACAATAGAATGATGAAGAAGTTGAGTCTTTTGAAAACCTGGAGCAGGTGGCACCTTGTACATAGTGTCAAGTATCTTAGAATGTGGGGATACCGTTAAAGGAGTTTCCCACATTCTTAATAGTAGATCCTGTAAGATCTGATGCAAAGGAAGCATGATTCCCTCCTTTGGAATCCAGGGGGATTGCAGAGTCTCTGAATCTCCAGGTATGAATTCTTTACCAGGTATAGAAATGGCAAGTAACTTTGCCATATCAAGCAGAAAAGCTTGAAAAGAAATCTCCCCAGAGGACCCCCTAAAATGAGGGGTAAAGGCTAGAATTGTTGAGAATTCAGCCTTGGTACCGATGGATTCATCCCAGTCATCGAGATTAGAAGACTTGAAAGGATGAAGCATCGGATTTTGTTTAAAGCGATGTCGTCGGTACCGAATCCTCCATGCTAGAGAGCGATTCCAGGCTCGGCATCAAAGGAAGCGAGTCTGTCGAAGCAAGCATGGACGGTACCGACACCGGAGCAGATGTTGATACCGGTACCAAAGCCGATACAGATACTCGAGGAACAGTCTGCAGCAACTCTAGCGGTACTGAAGTAGCTGAGAGCGCTAGACTACGTTCATCAGTGAGGAGTGTTTCATCCATCACCATAGCCGATGCCGGGGTGTCGGTACCGCTCAAAGCAGCCACAACCACCACCACCGAGCATGGCCCAGGTATGTTCATCGAGATAAGAACCCCGGGAACAACCTGAAGCCCCATTAATGCTTTGGAGCCCGAAGACTCCTGCCGGGGCTTTATTGCCAAAATGTCCTCGAGGGCAACGCCAGAGGCATCTCGATGCTTAGGAGATCTACCACTCGAGGACTGGCTAGTCTTTATAGACTTTTGTTTGGTTACCTGATCCTGTGAAAAAGAAGATATTCTGGCTGGTGACATCGAGTCTGATGTGAACCGGGTGCTCGATCCTGAAGACTTCTTCTGTTTGAGCTCCAGCAGGAAAGACACTCCAGTGGGCAATGGTCAGGACCTAAACATTTTAGACACCAAGAATGAGTGTCTAAAAATATATTTGTACCGTCACACTTTGGGTATTTCTTAAGGACAGTGGCTGGCTCTTCCATAATGGAAAGGGTAGAGGCCTAGTGCCTAGAAACCGTCAGGCACTATCAGGAAAACATTCCTTAGAAAAAAGAAGAAATTTTAGTAAAAAGAAAGAAAAGCACCGGCGGTACTGGTGGCATCGAGGTAAGGCAGACACGACCACAAAAAAACAAAAATAAAAAAGAAGAATTTTCTGCGGTGACAGGAATATGTCCTGCCGGCTCCGCGGAAAACGGAAAACTGATTAGAGGGAAGTGAATGGGCGGGAAGGCAGCGCGCATGCGTGTGGGATGCTCCAAAAGGCTTTCTTTTTGGACGCTGGGGAGCGTTCCCGCACAGGCTCCGTCGGTACCGACGTACCCATATGTGAAGACTCATTCCTGCTTGTTCCTGGAGATTCAAGTAAATATTGATACTCATTCTAAACTAACCATAACAATCTAACTCATATATACTGCAAACCAGAGAAATTAATGAACGGACCTCTCCAACGCCCGCACACAAAGGTGAAAGTACTGCATCCCCCATTCTCCACACCCCTACCTGAAACTCCGAACCCCCGAGAAGCTCTCGAGGCCCCTTAAACTCTTTTGCTTTGTATCAGGGTGCTCTACAGCAGGCCATTCCAGGGAGAGATGCAGGACTAGACTGGAGTTCCTCAAGGAACAACAATTTGCAGGTAAGTCTAATTTTACCTTCCTTATCGTACCTCCAGTCTAGTCCCGGACCTTAGGAGATGTATCAGAGCAGTAAATCCTTTAACAGGAGGGGCCTGCTAGACCAGCCTTAAGCACCGCTGATCCGAACTTAGAATCCCCTTGCGCCTGAACATCAATCCTGTAATGCTTAAAAAAGGTATGCAATGACGACCAAGTCACCGCTCTGCAGATTTCCGCTGGCAGCACCAAATTAAACTCCGCCCAAGACGCAGCCTGCGCCCTAGTCGAATGCACTTTTAATCCACTTGGTTCCAGCTTTCCCTTCAACAGGTAGGCCGAAGCAATAGCTTCCTTAATCCACCTGGCAATAGACGCCTTAGACGCCAGCTCTCCTTGCTTCTGCCTCCCAAACACGAACAACCTGTCGGTCTTCCGAAATGACTCCGTTCTCTGCAAATAAGCTTTTAACGCTCTGCTCACATCCAACTTATGCAGTTGATCGTCTCCTACGTTACCACCTGCCTTCTCAAAGATCGGCAACACCACCTCCTGATTCATGTGAAATGCCGACACTACCTTAGGCAAGAACGAGGGAACAGTCCGCAGAACTACCTTCTTGACGCCAAAAAGCAAAAAAGGCTCTCTACACGACAATGCTTGCAATTCGGAAATCCTCCTAGCCGACGATACGGCCACCAAAAACGCCACTTTAAGCATTAGGTCCTTGATTGTCGCCTTAGATAAGGGCTCAAACGGCTCCTGCGCTAGAGCCTCCAGCACTACATTCAGATCCCAGACCGGGAACGCCCCCCTGCGTGGAGGCCTCAACAGAGCCGCTGCTCTCAAAAATCTAACATCTGGATGCATTCCCGACGACATCCCTTGCACCTTCCCTCTAAAGCATGATACTGCCGCCAGTTGCACTCTCAGCGATGCCGCCACCAGCCCATTCTCAAATCCATCCTGTAAAAACGACAACACCTGAGACACCGAAGCCACCAAGGCCTTACCTCCCATCTTCACACCATGCCTCAAAAATTTGACAAACTCGGATATACGCCAATGAAGTAGATCTCCTCCTAGACTTCAACAGCGTGGCAAACACTGCCGCCGAGTAGCCTTTAGCTCTTAACCTTGCCCTCTCAAGAGCCAAGCCATAAGCAAGAACTGATCCACCTGAGGCATAACATAACTAAGGGCCCCTGCTTCAGCAGGTCGATCCTTAGCGGCAGCTTCTATGGGGGCTCCACTAGAAGGCGCATTAAGTCGGCGTACCATGGCCTCCTTAGCCAAGCCAGTGTCACCAAAATCACCAGACCCTTGTGGCGCTCTACATGCTGCAGAACGCGCCCTATTAGGACCCAAGGCGGGAATACATACAGGAGTACTTCCTCCAGCCACTTTTGAATCAGGGCATCCAACCCCTCTGACATCCTCTCTCTTCTTCTGCTGAAAAGCCTGTCCACTTTTGCCAACTCTCACGTCGCCATGAGATCCATTACCGGCCGACCCCATCGGTGCACCAGCAAATGGAACACTTCCGGATGGAGGGCCCATTCTCCCGGATCCACCTTGACTCGACTCAAGAAATCGGCTGTCACATTGTCCACTCCCGCGACATGCACCGCCCATAACGCTTCCAGATTCGATTCTGCCCAGCTGAGCAGCTCGTCCGCTTCCTCTTCAAGAGTCACGCTGCCCATGCCACCTTGATGGTTGATGTAAGCTACTGCTGTAGCGTTGTCCGACAATACGCGTATTGCACTTCCCCTCAGCCCCCGCTGAAGGGCTTTCAACGCCAGCATGACTGCTCTCAATTCCAACCGGTTGATCGGCCAAGTCCTTTCCTGCGCCGTCCACTGGCCCTCGAAGTGCGCGCCCTAGCCGCACATGCTTGCATCAGCTGTCAGCGCCCTCCAATCTGGCGCCTCTAGGGGCATCCCCATTTCCAGAGTCCCTGGGCTCAGCCACCACTGCAGAGACCCTCTCGCCTCTGGCGGACAAACCATCCTTTCTGACAACTGATCGGACTGATGCGACCATCTCCTGAGCAGAGACCTCTGCAACGGTCTCCATGTGGGCTCTGGCCCACGGAACCACCTCCAGCGTTGCTGCCATCGTCCCCAATATTTGCAAATACTGCCACGCTGAGGGAGCCCTCTTTTCCAGGAATGCCCGAACCAACCTCCTTAACTTGCTGATTCTGGACTTTGGCAGGTAAACTCTGTCCTTGCTCGTGTTGAATCGGGCTCCCAGATACTCCAACTCCTGCGCTGACTAACTTGCTCTTTGCTATATTTACTACCCATCCTAGGGACTGCAGAAACTGCACCACCCGTCTGGTAGCCACCACGATCTCTTCTTTTGACTTTGCTCGGATCAGCCAGTCGTCCAGGCAAGGGTGAACCAATAGTCCTTCCTTTTGCAAAGCCACCGCAACCACTACCATGATCTTGGTGAACGTCCTTGGCGCCGTTGCCATACCAAACGGCACTGCTTGGAACTGAAAATGCCCCATGGTCACTGCAAACCACAAAAACCTTTGAGGTTCTACTCTGATAGGGATGTGTAAATACACCTCCGAAAGATCTAGAGCAGTGAGATACTCTCCCTGTTGAACCGCCGCGATCACCAACCGCAGTGCTTCCATGTGAAAGCGCGACACCTTGAGACACCTGTTTACTCTTTTGAGATCCAGGATGGGCCTCAAGGTCCCTTCCTTTTTGGGTACCACGAAATAAATGGAGTACCGACCGCAGCTGTATTGGTCCTGTGGCACCGGTATTACCACCTTCAGCGCTAGCAATCTTGCCAAAGTTTCCTGCACATCCAGCACACTTGCTCGAGCTCGGCAGGGCGACTGTACAAACGCGTCTCTCACCGGCCGTTGAAACTCGAGCACATAGCCCCTCTGCACGATTTCCAACACCCAATGATCTGAGGTAATTTGGGCCCAAGCTGGAAAAAACTCCTTCAACCGACCTCCCACCGGTACGATCCCAGCCTGAGCCCCCCTCACTTCATTGCTGTTTCTTAACGTTCAGGGAGGAGGCGGCTCCAAAACCTCTACCTGCTCCCCTGAACCCACGAAACCCTGAGGCTCTATACTGAAACCACCCCCTCTGAGGCTGACCAAATCTGAACTGACGAAAACGTCGAAACTTGCGCTACTGACTCCTGGAGGGCGCCATCGGCCGCCCCTGCTTCGGCTAATCCTCCGGCAATCTGCCCCCCTTGGACTCCCCTAAATCCTTAACTTCTCCACATCTTCCCCAAAGAGAAGTTTACCTCGAAAGGGGAGCTTCTCTAGCCTTGCCTTAGAGGCCGCATCTGCCGACCAATTCCGTAGCCACAAGGACCTCCTTGCCACCACCACCGACGCCATACTCTTCGCCAAATCACGCATAAGATCATACTGACTGTCCGCTAAGTGCGCGGCCCCTGATTCCAACCTCTCCGCCTCTTCTACTGCATCCTCTACCTGCAATCCCTTAAGCCTTTGCGACCATTTCAGGCATGCCCTCGCCACCCAAATCAAAGCTTGAATGGAGAGCGCATTCACCTCAAACACTTGACGCAGAAGCATGTCCAAACGCCTATCTTGCGCATCTTTAAGCGCTGCACTCCCCTCTACCGGAATAGTAGTCTTTTTAGTCACTGAGGAAACGGCAGCGTCCACCTTCGGGGGCTTAAATAGCTCCTTATCTGGCTCTTGCACCGGGTACAGCCTGGTCAACACTCTGGTCCCCCTGAGACTGGCCTCCGGTGTATCCCACTCTTCCTGAATCATTTCCTTAAACACCCTATGAATTGGAAACGCCTGCTGATACTTCCTAACCACTTATAATAATGGATCCTCTAATAAAGCATACGCCTCCTGCTCCGCGGCCAGCATATTCAATGCCTTCATTGTCTCTGCGATCAACACGGAGAGCTCCTCTCTCCGTTAACACCCAGACACAACCCTCGCCTGGTCCTCCGGTTCTGTCAACTCTCCTTCCTCTAATTCTAGGTCTATGTCCAAATCATCTAAGACCCCTAACTGCTCCTCTAACGCTAAGTCAAGGTCTGTATGGTCCGCCAGCATCCTAGCCTTCTTACCGGGTACGCCACAAGTCCCCCCTTCTAGTGGCGCTCCCTGCCTCTTGGACCTGGACGCATTCTCTTCTCTAGTCCCTGCTCCATTGATGCTAGCTCCCCCCAGAGCCTGCTGAAGCATCAGCATAAACTGCTGCAAAAAAAATGCCCCCAAACCCCCTTGTAGCGAGGCTTGGACCAAAGGCACATCTGGCGCTGACGAGGGACCTGCCACCGGCTCCTGCGTCCCTCCCAGAACGTCTAGAGGCTTCCCTGCCTCCAACGCCTCCGGGAACATCTCCGTTCCCTGTTGTTCTGCCATAGCAGACAGTAATGCCTCGTGGGCACAACCTTTGTAGACTCCCGCCTCCGAAATGGACCCTCTCCGGAACCCACAGAGGAGACAGCGAGGCCTTGCAGGCATAAATAGCCCTTCTCTGACACCTGCTTCTCTCTCAATTTCTATTATTGTGTTTTGTTTTTTGGGGTTTTTTCTCCAACTTACACCTACCAATATCTAGCTAGCGACCTTATGCCTCCAGATGTCCCCCGCTGTCCAAACCTGCCGAGGCCCTGAAGATCAATGCCTGCCTGCACACACAGCTCCCGCTCAAACACCACGAGGCCTCTAAAATGGCCGCCGCCTCTTCTCACACCTCCCGAGGCACAGCACGGCCCTTGGCACTAGCGCCTCTTACCTCACTGGAGCCTGACACTTCACCCTCAGGTGTCTGTCTCTGCTCGGCGCTTTCCGCGCATTCTGACTACCCGGCTATCTGCAGACCGCCAAATACTGCTTCGCCGCCTGCTCTCCCGCCCAAACGGCGGCTCTCGACGGCTCCTCACCCACTGCAGGGGATCGGATCCGGAGGCCCTTACCGTGACTCCCACACACTTCTCTGAGGTGCTACCGCCTTTCAGGGAGGGGGGAGAAGGGGGGCAGTCTTTCCACACATCTCACGCTTGTCTGAAATTTGCAGCAAAAATCGCCGGTTTAAAGAGCATGCAGTTTTGTTTTGTTTTTTTTTTTAACAAAATTTACCTCAGCACAACTCAGTTCTCTAACAATACTCAATGATTCCTTTGGTGAGTCCTGAGCCTTAGGGCTCACGTCCTTCCACTGCTTGGAGACTAAAAAACTGGATCAAGGAGGCGGTCCCAGGAGTACTTATGGGGGTGTCATCAAAAGTGTGACATGTTCAGTCTCCAAGCTGCAGGAGGACGTACACAACTTAAGGTCCGGGACTAGACTGGAGGTAGAATAAGGAACTACGCTTTCTCCAGGAACAAGCAGGAAGTCAGACCTCACTTATGGGACTCCCTAGCTACAGCATATCGAACCTGTAACCAAAAAATGCTTCCGCGAGGCCATGAGCAGAAGCCGATGCCCGAAGGAGCCCGATTCTTCGGGTCATCGGGGCAAAGCCCTCAGCCGAGAAGAAGGGTCGGAGGACAGGAGTTGCTTATACCCCGAACAGGTTACGGAGTACAGCCTGGCAGAAGGCGCTGTCCCAGCGGGTCTCCCTCTCCAGGCAGTAGTGGGCAGTGAAGGTATTCGTGGAAGACCAGGTCGCCGCTCGACAGACGTCCTTCAAGGGCACGGAGTGCAGCGAGGCCACAGAGGCCGCTTTGGCCCAGACCCTGTGTGTGGTAACTCGACGATCCAGTGGGCACTGTTCCCTCTAAGCTGTGCACGTGTGCGCACGCACACACATCGCCGAGCGAGCACACATACTTTACAACAGAGCGTACAAAAATTACGGTTGTGATTCTGATAGAAAACAGACATCTTAAAATTTAAAAGTTGTTTGATTGTAATTACTAGAAATGTTCCGCTTCATTTAGTAATCGTCTATTTTCATTTAATTTGATTAAAATCAATGTGGTGTACATACTGTATTCAGATGTGTAGTCAAATTAAGTATATAACTCCGAGTGTCGTTATGTGGCACACAAAAATTTAACCTTCCTTCAAAAGCTGCACAGCTGATATTTTATGCGCACACAGTCTACCGAAAATTAGAGGGAACATTGCCAGTGGGACGCCTGCCTTCGCATGGGCGAAAGCAATGCAGTCCGCCACCCAAACTGCGTGCACTTGGTGACTGCTTGCCCCAGTCTATTGGGATCATACGTCACGAAAAGCCAGTCAGACTTACGATGACTCTGGGTACGCTTCAACTAAAAGGCGAGGGCCTATTTGCAGTCGAGAGTGTGGAGAACTGTCAACGCCTAGTCAGCATGAGGCCTCGGGTAGAAGGTCGGCAGGACTATCTCTTGGTTGAGATAGAAGTCCAAAACGACTTTGGGCAGGAATTTTGGGTGAGTACGTAGGACCACCCTATTCCGATAAAACCTGGTGTAAGGGGCGCCAGCCATGAGAGCCTGGAGCTCATTGACTCGGCGGGCCAAGGTCAGCGCTACCAGGAAGGCCACCTTCCAGGACAAGCATGTCGCCATTGGCTCGAAGGATGAACGGGAGAGCTGTGTGAGTACCATATTCAGGTCCATTCCGCCGGGGGAGAGCGGATGGGAGGCTTGGAAAGCAGACGACCCCACATGAAGCAGGAGACTAACGGCTGACCCGAGAGGGGTTTTCCCTCGATGGGGAAGTGATTAGCCGAAATAGTGCTCAAATGAACCCTGACGGAGTTCAACTTCAGCCCTTCTCTCGAGAGATGGAGGAGGTAATGGAGAACCCATCGAATAGGGCATGAGAAGGGGTCGATCTGACTCGCCGAGCACCAGAGGGAGAAGCATTTCCACTTGAAGGCATAGACTTGCCTAGTGGAGTCCTTCCTCGAGGAGTATTGCCTCAACCTCCTCCGGAAGGGCCAGAGAGGCTAGGGAGACCCGTTCAGCCGCCAGGCCACGAGGAACAGGGAGGTTAGGTTCGGGTGCAGTACTCAACCCTCCTGCGTCAGCAGACCTCAAGCAGAGCCAAGGGGAACCGGAGGCTCCGTCGACAGGCAGAGCAGGAGCAGGAACCAAGGCTGCCGAGGCCACAAAGGGGCCACAAGAATCAGTGACGCCCTGTCCCACTGAGCCTAGAAAAGGGTCCTCACAATGAGAGGGAAAGAAGGGAATGCATAGAGAAGGATGGAGGATCAGTCCAGGAGAAATGCATCGGGGGCCCTCCCTGCTTGGGTGAGGCACCGGCCCGCAGAAGTGGGGGAGCTGCGTGTTCAGAGAACTCGCGGAGAGGTCTATCGCCGGCATCCCCCAACGAAGCAACATCCAGTCTACTACTTTGGGATCCAGCCACCATTTGTGGGGGTGAAGGATCCTGCTAAATCTGTCCACCAGGCCATTCTCCTGACCCAGGATGTACGTCGCTCTGAGGGACATCACCTGACAGCGAAAGAGCAGAATAGGACCGCTTTCCGGCAGAGGGAGCGTGATCCCATGCCTCCCTCTGTTGATGATGTAGAACAATGTTACATGGTTGTCGGTCTGCACTAGAACCGACCTCCCGTTAAGGTGGTCCTCGAAGGCCCTCAGGGCCCACCGAATCGCCCGTAGCTCGAGCAGGTTTATCTGCTGTTGAGACTCCTCAGGTGAACATTGCCCCTGCGTGCAGCCTGCAGTGGGCTCCCCACTCTAACAAGGAGGCATCTGCCGTCAGCACTGCCTCGTGCTGTGGTGCCTGAAAAGGCGACCCCCGCAAGAGGTTGCAGGGATTTTGCCTCCAGAGCAGGGACAAACGGAGGCCGGGAAGAACCCTGATGGGGTCCCCAAGGTGTCCGAGGGACAGGCTCCATTGGGCCCTGAGACTCCACTGAGCTGTCCGCATGTGAAGGCGGGCATGGGGGACCACATGTATGGTCGAGGCCATGTGGCCCAGGAGATGTAGCATGGTCCAAGCGGTGACCTGGGGAGCGCTTTGGACTCGAGCCGCCAGAGCCCGAAGACGGGTGGAGCCATCCACTGCTAAGAAGGCAGTCGCCTGCTGAGTGTCGAGGCGCGCCCTGATAAACTCGCGAGCTTGTACAGGCTCGAGGTGAGACTTCGGGTAGCTGACCAAGAACCCCAAGCTCTCCAGGAAGAGGATAGCACACGACATCGCTCATTGAGCCTCCTCGACCGAGGAGCCCGTAACGAGCCAATCGTCGAGGTAAGGGAAGACCGGCACCCCCTGACGCCGAAGTTACACGGCGACCACAACGAGGCACTTTGTGAAGATTCTTGGGGGGAGATGCGAGGCCGAAGGGGAGCACCCTGTAAAGGAAGTGCTCTTCCTGCACTCTGAAATGCAGATACTGCCTGTATTGGGGTGGATTAAGATGTGGGCGTAAGCATCCTTTAGATCCAAGGAACACAGCCAGTCGCCCTGCCGGAGGAAGGGCAGCAGAACACCAAGAGATAACATCTTGAATTTCTCCCACACTAGAAACCTGTTTCCTGTGGAGATTGAAGATGGATGGCAGACTCCCTGTCTTTTTCAGGACGAGGAAGTACCGGGAATAGAAGCCCCGACCTTGAAGGTGGGGAGGGACCTTCTTGACTGCCCGTTGGGTGAGGAGAGAATGTAATTCCTGCTGCAGCAGAAGTTGGTGTGCAGGGAGTTGAGGAGGCTCCGCCAGGGAGAAAGGAGGTGGAAGCCTGTCGAAGTGAAGGCTATAGCCGTCTCAGACGACTTGGAGGACCCCAGTGTCCAAGGTGATGGAAGCCCACGATGGGGTGAAGCGGAACAGGCATCCCCCCACTGGCTGCTGCATCACAGGAGGGCAAGGGACTATGCCGATGGCGTCAAACCCCCTGAGTGGTTGTGGGGGAGCCAGCATTTGGGCCCTTTGGTTTATGATGCCCCTAGCCAGATTTACCCTGTGCCGGAGTGGTCGGCGTAGGGGGTAGATGGATATGGTGGATTGCCCTGATACTGGAGACCCTTTCTTTTTTTTTCCATTTTAATTTTTTTTTATTAATAACTGCACTGCCAATTACAACATACTTTGTACACAACATTATACAGTCTCCACCATATTCCAACATCCTTTGTACTCAACATTATACATTCTCTCCCATGTTTACCCTTCATAACACATTATTCTCCCCCCCCCCCCCCCCCGGTACTAGTACATCCTTCCTATTCATCTCCCCCTATATGTTCCCCCTCCCTTTTCCACCCCTCCTCCCTCCTCTCCCCCCCCCTATTGCTCATCAATCATGCCATCATCTCCCTCTCCACCTTCCACTTCTATGTGTCTCACTCCTTTTCCATCTGGGTCTCCATTTCTTCCACTCGGTTTCCCATGTCCACAATGTCTTGTCTCAAAGATTGTATTGTCTCTTAATTCATTTTCACCCCATTTATTTCCATCTTGATCTCATCTTTCAGCTCAGTTAACCATACCTTTAGCATAGCTGCCACTCCTGGGCCACAACCCCGCTCCATCTCCTCCTCCGGGTCATTTGGGTCTTCAGGCTGTAGTCTGCCCTCCTTCTCCCCCTCTTTTCCTCCTTTGGATGTTTTTGCAGAACAGAAGTCAGCCAAACTGTCCGACTTTATTTTTATCCATACTATCTCTTGTTGCCCCCGAGCTGTAGTGTCAGGTCTTCTGAGATTTTTCTGAGGTTACTCCCACAACTGAGACCTTTCACTATATTTCTCTTCCTCCCTCTTGGGATGCTGTCTTGTCCCTCTGTCTTGTTAGTATTGACTGTCCAATTCTACACAGAGACCTGTGCTCTTATCCTGTATTGTGTCTACTAGGCTGCTTTATACTCAGCTCACTTAGTCCACAGTGTGTTTTCTATGACCCAATGGCAGCTCACTCTCTGTGCTCCCGCTTTTATCCGTTCCTCTGCTGCTATCCTGCAAGGGCTCTACCTGCAGCAGTCCGTCTCCCCTTTCTCTCTTGAAGGCACTTTTTGGCACTGCCGACTCTCCCCAGGCCTCTTTAGCTCACTCCGGTTCCACAGGTTTTCACCTCAGCTGCTCACCACTGCCACACGGCTCCTCTGCTCAATCTCTCCTCTTCGGGTTCAAGTTGGGCTCTTTCGTGCACCCTCCTGCCCCTCCAGACGCTGCCTCTTCTGCCTTCCCTGCTCTTTGTCCCGCTTGTTGACTCACCGCTCTTCTGATCTCTGCTCCAGCCCACCACGCAGTTCTCCAATCAGGTGGCTCGCAGTGCGTTTCCGCTTACAACGGCAATCTTGCAGGGATACTTTTTCTCTTTTTGCGTCTCTCCTTTTCTAATAGGTACGCTATTGCCTCCCTTCCTATGCTCCTCTCGATTTGCTCAATTAGGGGTACTTTTTCCTCCTTATCACAGGCTTAGGTGGTGGAGCACGAACGCTACACCACCATATATCCCAATGTCGTCACCGGAAGTCCTGGAGACCCTTTCTAGGGGCTTCTTGGCCAGCTGTTTCTTCCGAGATAGGGTGGAAGCTTTGTGGGAATGATGGGTTCTAGTGACGAACTCCGTTTCAATTTCCGCGGCCTTCTCCTCCATCAGTTTGCCAAAGAGCTGCTCACCAAGACAGGGCAAGTCCAGGAGCTTCTCCTGCACCCAATGCTCCAAATCCGAGAATTGGAGCCATGCCTGACGGCGAACCCCAATGCCCATGGCCGCTACCCAAGCCGATATCTCAAAGCCATCATAGGAGGCTTGGGAGAGGTATTTACAGCAGTCCACGACGGACTTTAGCAGGGTGCAGAACCTATCGAGGGGCTCTCCCTCGAGGCCCACGAAGAAACCCCCAAGGTCCTTAGCCATGTTGCGTAGGAACATACCAATGTACAGTTGATATGCCTGGATACGACAAGAGCATGGAGCCTTGGCAGGCCTTGTGGCCCAGGGCATCAAGGGCTCTCGACTCTCGACCAGTTGGCACTGACAAGTGCAATTTTGGACTCTTTTGCTTCCTCATGGCAGATTCCACCACCATTGAGGTGTGTGGAAGTTGGGTCTTTCGGAAGCCTGGCCCACATTGAACTTTGTACATCATGTCCAGGCACTTGCTTACGATGGGGACTGAGGCCGGGGCCTCCCACATACGGAGCAGCAGCCGAGATAGAATCGGAGGCACAGGCACAGTGAGGGATTCCCTGGTCATGGACTCATACTGAAGAATATCGAGTTCTTCAGCACAAGGGTCCTCTTCAGCCTGGGTGACCAGGCTAAGGGTCCGTGCCATGTCCCGTATGAACACCAGGAAGGTGGTGTGTCTGGGTGGCAAGCACCGCTGGAAGGCGGGCAGTGAGGGGTCCGATGGAAGATCCCAGTGGGTACGGGTTTCCAGGGAGGTATCTCCATCGGACTCCCACTCTGAGAAATCGGTTGAGGAGTCCAAGCCGGGCCGATCACTCTGTTCAGTGGCCGGTGGTCTGGTGCCGGAGGCCCTGGATGATCTTGCCTCCAAGAAACGGGAGGGCGAGAGAGACCGACGTAGAGGACCCTCACGAGGCCTGCAGCTCTCGGGGGTTTCCTGGACGAATTTGGGTGTCCCACATGAGAGACCCGCGAGCTCAAGGCTGCAAAGCTGGCTGTAAGCGCCTGCTGGGAAGCAATGAACACAGAAACGCTGCGTTCTAGCACCAGCCTGCGGGACTCACGCGGGCATAGGGCCCTGTGATGCCGATCCCTGGGTCACCGGATCCAGCATCGAGGAGGTCCTCACCAGGACGACCCTCAGGAGACTGGGCGCCTTCGCCGGAGGCCTCCGGTTCCTGCAGGGTACCTTGCGGGGCCGCTCCTTGTCAGACTCTTGGGAACACTGAAGGGGGCTCAGTGACCGGGCGTGAGAGCGCTCGCGCTTGTCGAGGCCCCAGACAGCGACTTCGAGGCCTTCTTTTTGCGTCGCTCCACCTTGGGGGACCCCTGATCGGAGTGCCACCGAGAACGTGGGGCCGTAGGTGGGAAACCCACAGGAGGGGAGACAACTGAGGGCAACACCGGTGACTCCGAAGCAGCCTTTCGAAAAATATCTTCGAACTTCTGCTTACAACTGAGCAGGGTCTTAGAGGATATTTTCTGGATCATGGTCTGTTTGAGGCATCGCAGACAGTCATGAGTGTCCGTAAGCGACATATTCCTAAAGCATCAATCGCATTTTTTCAATCCGGTGGCCATGGGGGCAAAAATGGCCCTTACAAGGTCTTAGACCCACAAGGCCAGCGGTTGGAGAAGAAAAGGGCGCGAAGTCCATAAGAAAAAAAATGAAAAGAAAGGAGTATCCCCGATAGCTCTATAAATAAAGCGGGGGAAGGACGGATAGAGGACCGGTGCAACTAGAAAATAGAAGAGCCTGATAAGGCGAAAAAACAAAACTTTTTTCTAGAGATGAGAACATAAGAACATAAGATATGCCATACTGGGTCAGACCAAGGTCCATCAAGCCCAGTATTCTGTTTCCAACAGTGGCCAATCTAGGTCATACATACCTAGCAGTTTCCCCAAAAAATACAGGTTCCAAAATGCTTGTATTGGGTCAAGCATTGATATCCTGGGTCCCTTCTCAATAATGGTTTATGGACCTTTCCTCCAGGAACTTGTACAAACCTTTTTTAAACCCAGCTACACTAACAGCCTTTACTACATCCTCCGGTAAATTCCAGAGTTTCATTACACATTGAGTGAAAAAATATTTTCTTTTGTCTTAAGCACAGTTACTTACCTGTAACAGGTGATCTCTGGGAACAGCAGGAATAGGTTTTCACATATGGGTACGTCGGTACCGACGGAGCCTGCGCGGGAATGCTCCCCAATGTCCAAAAAAGAAAGCCTTTGGGAGCATCCCACACGCATGCGTGCTGCCTTCCCGCCCATTCACTTCCCTCTCATTAGTTGGGTTTGTAGCTGAGACCGAAGGAGGGAAGGAGAGAGCGCGAGAGAGAGAGCGAGAGCGAGCGAGAGCGAGAGCGAGCGAGAGCGAGCGTGAACTCCTCCTAGGGGAGGTGAGTGGGTTGTGAAGACTTATTCCTGCTGTTACATAAGAACATAAGAACATAAGATATGCCATACTGGGTCAGACCAAGGTCCATCAAGCCCAGTATTCTGTTTCCAACAGTGGCCAATCTAGGTCATACGTACCTAGCAGTTTCCCCAAGGGACACAGGTTCCACAATGCTTGTATTGGTTCAAGCATTGATATCCTGTTCCCAGAGATCATCTGTTACAGGTAAGTAACTGTGCTATCTCCAGGAACAAGCAGGAATGAGTCTTCACATATGGGGACTCCCAAGCTAGAGATGCCTAGAGGAGATCCCAGCATGTTGCAAATCTAATACATGGGCCATGCTATTTCCCAGAACCTCAGGAGGTTGGATGGAGGGTAGGAGTTGAATTAAAAGGGGTGTGCTGTGGAACAGCTTGACTAAACAAGGCGTCTAGAGGGGAGTCCTTGTGTAGATAATAAATGTTAGTAAAAATTGAATTCCAATTTTCTAATGAGGACCTCACTCAAAAGTATTGCGAAAGTATTTGTCGAGGGTAATATAGTCTGGTGCTAAGAGCGAGTACATTATCCCCAAAGAAATTACCTCACTGTGAAGTAGAGGAAAATAAATTTTGCAATACAGAGAGAGATCAGAAGCCTTAATGGCTAGAACTAATCCCAGAAGAAAAAACTGGGGGAGTTTAATAAGGTTGGACTTTCAAGGAGAAGCAAAAGCTTCTGTAGGCCAAATTTTGAAGTTCTTTGTCCCTGGAGCGGAATAAGGCTCTAAGAAAAAGAGGAGGTAAATCCGACTGGTTTGTAGAAAAAGGATGGGTCTTTGAGACCCTTCTATGGAAGTGAAAGAAAAACATTTGTAGTAGGCAGTGTAGCCTCCAATTTCTTGAAGATCAGTAATGTCTTTCCTAAGTGATGTCACTTAGGATAATGACTTTACATGGAGAGCTTCAGATGTTCCATAACGGAAGGTTAGGGTAAAATAAGGTAGTTTATAATTCCTATAGAAATTGGTTGTCCATTAAAACACTATGGTATGCTGGAAACAGCATTAATATGGACAGTAAAAGGGGTAAGACTTGCTTGAGAATATAGATAGAGAAACCGTTACTGGTTCCACATGGAAGAACTATGAAAAAGGTTACATGGAAACCAGTGGAATGTTCCTAGTCAGAAGGAGAGATCTAGATTTCTTTAAAAATTCTAGACTTTGAATAACCAGAAAAAGGAGACCTACGTGAAGGGGTGCAGAGGAGATCCTTAGTCTTAAGACAACAAGTCTAGATCCTTCTATAACTTCAGTGTGGAGAAAAAGACGCAATATAAGGGGATACCATGTTTGCCCCTCTATGAGGGCAATATGAGTATCATGCGTTCTTCGTTCAGCATAAGCTTCAATGAAGTATTGGGAATTAGAAGGAATGCAGTAGACAAGGACCGACTTCAGTGAAAAGGAATGCATCCCTGTCGCAAGGGTTCCACTGGAGATGTGGAACAACTCAGAGAATTAAGCACTTCTTTATGCTTTCACATGGTCTAAGCCCTGGTTCGTTTTCCTTAAAAGGAAATTTTAAGGAAGATGGTAAGAATAGGAAAAAACCAGTCATGTGGGAGCATGACTGGGCAAAGCCCTTTTAACCATCTGGAAGTTACCCACCAGGAATGGCTCTGCCGCTCTCTGGCAAAGGCCATAGTTGCAGAGCTTTTTGTATAATTGCAGAGAGCATGTTATAGGTTGCATAGGTGAGATCTGGCTGTTTAATTGCCAGTGTGCAACCTAATCTATTCTGTTGGTGCCAGAAAAAAATTGAAGATGGCTAAGAATAGACGACAGGCCGGCTGCCTGCAAAGATAAATTGCCCAAGTAGGTTTTGGAACCTGTCTTGGAATTATTTGTTAAGGCAGCAGAAAAGTTAGGTCCTATAGATTGGAAAAGGACCAACAGACATAATTAGGAGTTGTAAAACTCAATTATGGTCCGATAGCTGTCTTAAAAGAAAATATTTGAGAAGATTGCAAAATGGGCAGAAAACTCTGTATGGGAACCACTTACTGGAGTAGGTAGTGAAGAAAATACTATGGGATTAAAAAGTAAGCCCTCCAGTTGAATAGTATCACTCTTAGACAGAATGTCTCGACTAAGAGGGATAGAAAGTAATACAGAGTTGTGAAGACTTACAATTTGGTAAGCCTCTGAAACAGGTAAAGCCCCCGTGCCGTCAAAAGCATGAGATATCCTTGTACAGGAAAACTGTCAAGGTGAAGGGCATAGCCTACCTTGTTATTAGCTGCTACTCCTCTTTTTCCTTCAAAAAGGAGAGTAGAAACCTGTTACCTGTAGGGCATGATTATCCTCAATAGCTCTGGGAGCTAAAAGAATGGATTTCTTTTGTGGCAAGAGATTCATGCCTAGAGTTTGGATTGGGTCAGTATATCACTGATCTCTCAGTAAGGATGAGATGAACTGTAGCTGCTTCTGTTAATAAGAAGTGAGTTAGCGGTTCTAAACCTCAAACAGGAAAAAAAGATTTAATGAATGAAATATCAGAAACCCTGCGACTGCTGGGTTTGCTGAGCCTGTTGAGGTATTGACTTTCTTAGCCTGGATTGATGTTGCCCTTCTTTGGAAACATCTGCATGATGGGTAGAAGACGGATAAAACTTTTTTCCCCTAGGGGGATAAAGTTTTTTAGGAGATTTTTTACTAGCTGGGATATAGGAAAGTTTTGACAATCCTCTGAAAGCAACAATATCAGTGTTTAACTGATTAGCTTGGAATAAAGCATCCTTGTTAAAGAAATTTTCACCAGTATTTGCCAGCCTTTCTTGCACCCATTTGTCCAAGCCTGAAGCTTGGAGCCAGGCCATGCGTCGTGCCCCTATGGCTATAGCAGAAGTTCTGTTAATAGACTCAAAACAGTCCAGGGAAGCACGATTAAGGAACTTAGAGAAATTTTGAGCATGACTGACTAATAAGAAATAGTCTGCTCTATTATGTTCTTGAAACAAAGGGTTGAAAAGTTTTAAATTCTTTGTGACCTCTTCAAGAGATAATCCCATATAGAAAATATATGAGATAATTCTTGCTGAAAGCATGGATGCCTGGAAGCATCGACGTCCAAAGGCATCTAAAATCCTAGACTCACGACCTGGCGGATAAGAGGAGTGCTTCTTTGCACTCTTAATACGCCTCATTGCTGATTCTACAACAATAGAATGAGGAGGAAATTGAGTATTTTGAAACCCTGGAGAAGGTGGCACCTTATACACAGTGTCAAGTGTTTTAGAAGTTGGGGATAACGTAAAAGGAGTTTCCCACATTTTTAATAGTAGATCCTGTAAGATCTGATGCACAGGAAGCATGATCACATCCTTTGGAATCCAGAGGAATTGCAGAGTTTCTGAATCCCCTGGTATAGATTCTTTACCAGGTATAGAAATGGCCAGTAACTTTGCCATATCAAGCAAAAAAGCTTGAAAAGAAATCTCTCCTGAGGAGGATCCTCTGGAATGAGGGGTAAAGGCTGAAATTGTGAAAATTCAGCCTTGGCACAGATGGATTCATTCCAGTCATCGGGATCGGAAGACGTGAAATGATGAGGCATCAGATTCTCTTTAAAGAGATGTCTTCGGTACCGACCGAGGCCGTTACCGAGATGAGTCGGTACCGAATCCTCCATGCTAGAGAGTGATTCCAGGCTCGGCATTGAAGAGAGCGAGTCTGTTGAAGAAAACATTGACGGTACCGACACTGGTGACGATGTCGATACCGGTACCAGTACCGAAGCCGATACCGATACTCAAGGAATGGTCTGCAGCAACTCTAGTGGTACCGAGATAGATGAGCGCGCTAGACTATATTCATCGGTGAGGAGTGTTTCATCCATCACCATAGCCGATGCCGGGGTGTCGGTACCACTCGAAGCGGCCACAACCACCGAGCATGGCCCAGGTATCTTCATCGAGGTAAGAACCCCGGAAACAACCTGAAGCCCCGTTAATGCTTTGGAGCCCGAAGACTCCCGCCGGGGCTTTATTGCCAAAATGTCCTCGAGGGCAACGCCAGAGGCATCTCGATGTTTAGAAGGAGATCTACCACTCGAGGACTGGCTAGTCTTTACAGACTTTTGTTTGGTTACCTGATCCTGTGAAAAAGAAGATATTCTGGCTGGTGACATCGAGTCCAATGTGAACCGGGTATCAAGTTGTGCCCGATTCTGAAGACTTCTTCTGTTTGAGCTCCAGCAGGAGAGACACTCCAGTGGGCAATGGTCAGGATCTAAACATTTTAGACACCAAGTATGAGTGTCTAAAAATATATCTGTACCGCCACACTTTGAACATTTCCTAAGGATAGTGGCTGGCTTTTCCATAATGGAAGGATAGAGGCCTAGTAGCCTAGAAACCGTCAGGCACTAAACAGGAAAAAAATTCCTAGAGAAAAGAAGAAATTTTTTTAGTAAAAAGAAAGAAAAGCACCGGCGGTACCGGTAGCGTCGAGGGAAGGCAGACGCGACCACAAAAAAATAAGAATAGAAAGAAGAATTTTCTGCGGTGACAGGATTACGTCCTGCCGGCTCCGCGGAAAGCAGAAAACGGAAAGCTGATGAGAGGGAAGTGAATGGGTGGGAAGGCAGCGCGCATGCGTGTGGGATGCTCCCAAAGGCTTTCTTTTTTGGACGCTGGGGAGCATTCCCGCGCAGGCTCCGTTGGTACCGACATACCCATATGTGAAGGACTCATTCCTGCTTGTTCCTGGAGATAATAGTTTACCCTGTAGCTTCATTGCATATCCCCTAGTCTTTCCATATTCTGATAACGTAAACAATCAATCTACGTTCACCCGTTCCACTCCGTTCATTAATTTATAGACTTCTATCATATCTCCCATCAGCCGTCTCTTTTCCAGGTTAAAGAGCCCTAACCTTTTTAGCCTTTCTTCATAGGGGTATCCTTCCATCCCCTTTACCATTTTGGTGGCTCTTCTCTGAACCTTTTCTAATAACGCTATATCCTTTTTAAGATACGGCGACCAGAATTGCACACAATATTCAAGGTGCGGTCTCACCATGGAACGATATAGAGGCATTATAATATCCTTTGTTTTATTTTCCATTCCTTTCTTTATGATACCTAGCATTCTATTTGCTCTCTTGGCTGCCACTGCACACTGGGCCGAGGGTTTTAACATGTTATCCACAATGACGCCTAAATCATTTTCCTGGGTCCGAAGGGCTCCGCGGAAAAAGGTAGACTGAGCAAGATGGCACCTTTGGGTGGGAAGAGGACCACGCATGCGTGGCAGCAATCCCAATGTCTTTCTTTGAAAGCTGGAGAATTGCTCCGCGCGGGCTCCGTCGGTGCCGATGTCACCCATAAGTGAGGACCGACTTCCTGCTTGTTCCTGGAGAAAGCGTAGTTACTCACCTGTAACAAGTGCTCTCCAGGGACAGCAGGAATCTGTCCTAACATATGGGTGACATCAGTGCTGACAGAGACCATGCAAAACATTTCCCCAACTTTCATAGAAAGCCTTCCCTGAAAAACATCTGTTACAGGCGAGCAACCACACTTTCTCCAGAAACAAGCAAGAAGTCAGTCCTCACATATGTGACTCCCTAGCTCCAGGCTGCTGAGGACCAAACCACGACAGCACCAATGGCAACCAAGGGGTAGCCGTGAATTGCAGAAGATGAGTCCCCAACTGAAAGACTGCAAGATCCTAGCGTCCAGCGGCACCATCACTCCGGTAGCCTGAACACAGAAGGGTCGGAGTGCAGGAGTTGCCTACACCCTGAGAATATTACGGAATACTGCCTGGCCAAATGCACTGTCCCTGTGGGACTATCTCCAGGCAGCAGTGAGCTGCAAATGTATGAATTGAACATCATGTGGGGACCCTGCAGATCTCCGTCACTGGCACTGAGTGCACATTGGCCACAGATGTGGCCATCACCTTCACCCGATGCACTGTGATCTGGTGGTCAAGGGAGAGGCCAGCTCGTTCATAGGCAATGGCGATACAGTCAACCACCCAAGTGGACAAAGCTCGCTTAGTCACAAGGAGCCCCAGACTACTGAGGTCATAAGACCCAAAAAGCTGAGGAGCTTTATGATGTGCTTGAGTAAGCTTTAAGTAGAAGGACTCAATCCAGTGTATGGAGTTCTAGTTCCTCCCGGTCAACGTGAGGCTTTAGAGAAAAAGGTGAGGATGACCACCTCTTGGGTTGAGGTGGAAGGGAGATACCACCTTCGGGAGGAATTTGGGACGCATGCGGAGCACTACCCTGTTCTTGTAGAACCTTGTATATGGTGGATCTGCCACCAGGGCCTGGAGTTCGTTCACTCTGAGCTGATGTGATTACCACCAGAAAGGCCACCTTCCAAGAAAGGTACCACAGGTGCCAGGTGGCTTTGGGCTTAAATAGTGGTCTGGTAAGCTGTGAGAGCACGACGTTGAGGTCCCACTCCACCAACGGAGGGAAGAGTGGGGGCTTAGATAACAGAAGGTTCCGGAGGAACCTAAAGACCAGGAGCTGGCCCAAGAGGTGTTTTCCCCTTGATAGGGTGGTGATGAGTGGTTATAGTGCTCAGATGCACACTCACGGTGTGTGACAGGAGCAGTAGGTACTGGAGAACTAATTGCACATGGCAGGAGAAGGGATTCTCCCTCCTTTCTGCACACTAGGAAGAGAACCTTCTCCACTTAAAAATATAAACTCATCTGGTGGAGGGCTTTTGGGAGGCCAGTATGATCGCCTCAACTTCTCTCAGAAGTTTGAAAGGGGCCAGTGCTACTCTTTCAGCAACCAAGCTGTTAGCCACCCCAGAGTGGGGGTGCAGGAGAGACCCCCCTCCCTCCTAGGACAGGTGGTCTGGGACTCAGCCCGGTGGGACTGGGAGTGCCACCGACAGGGAGAGCAGCAATGGAAACCAAAACAGTCTGGGCCACCTGGGGACAATTAGTATAACTGACGCCCTCTCGCTGTGGACCTTGAAGAGAGTCCTGGAGACAGGGGGGGGGGGGGGTTGGTGAGAACGCTTAGAGTAAGCCATCGGACCAAAAAAATAGGAAGGCATCTGCCACCACTCTCTCCGGGTGCGGCTAACGCGAGCAGAAGCAAGGCATCTGCATGTTTTCCAGAGAGGTGAATAGGTCCATCACGGGCCTATCCAAGAGGTGGAAGAGTCATTTTGCCACCCTGGGGTTCAAGCACCACTCGTGTCCACTAGACCAGGGCTGAGCAATTCCGGCCCTCGTGCACCACAATCCAGCCTGGTTTTCATGATGGCCCTAATGAATATTCATGGACCTATTTCCATACAATGGAAGGCAGTGTATGCAAATAGATCTCATGAATATTGTCACAGCCCCTCCTAGTGGCAGCGTGCAGAAAAGAGAGGGCGGACACTTGTTGGTTGAAGGAGGAAAAACTTTTCTAGACCAGATGCATCATGGTCTTTGTAGTCCCACTTCATAAAGAAATAGTTGTGAGCCTTGTGCAGGGTTAAACTTAAATGGTTTTTATTCCCTTTGTTTTGCAAAGGTTCTCCAGGAAGACAAAAACAGAATGTACCTTACTTCAGGGTTTATGCCAAAATATTTACAAAGTCAGTAACTGTTACAGGCGCTTCACAGTTCTTTGCATTCAAACAGGTTTTCAACACCAAGAGGAAAAACAAATATGAAACTTCTTCTTTCAGCTTAGCAAAAGCAAAAAGATGTTAAAGCATGTCCTGCCGGTTACAATTCTGTGAGAGACTCTAGACTCTTGGAAACACAGAGTGAGCAATCCATCGGGTGCTCTAACTGCAACGGCTCTGGTTCTATCACCTCTATTTGCATAGGTTCCTGTTCAGCCATGTTGTCAGCTAGTCCTGAGCTTTCCCTGGATAAGGCAGGTTGTAGTTCAATAGATCTCTCCAATATTCCCCAGTCTTGCTGGTCTTGGTTTGGCTAATAACTTATGGCTTTTTACTATGCCTCTCTGTAAAGGTTTCACAAGCCCTTCCCAGCTTTGTTTCCTATCAGTACGGTTCTCTGGGTTATAAGCTTTTCTAGGAGCTGGCTCACATCTTGGAAAGGAAATATAACTGTACCTTGGATTTTTGAGACGTGCTCTGCTGGTATTTGCTCTACCCGGCAGTCTCCTATCACAGTCTTCCCTGAAGACTGGCTCCTGTAGCTTTCTGGAATGGGCTTGTCTTCCCTGGAACTTAGCTCTTCCTTGTAAGTACTCCAAGCTTCTCTGCCTTTCAGTATGTGAGGTTCCTCTCAGGTCCCCTCTCAGTTCCTCTCTGAACTCGAGATCCTCTCTCAGTTCCTCTCTGAACTCGAGATCCTCTCTGTTCCTCTCTGAACTCGAGATCCTCTCTCTGTTCCTCTCTGAACTCGAGATCCTCGCTGCTTTCTTCCTTCTGAGCACTGTTTATAAAGCCGTTTCTCCACTGAGCTTCCTGGCTCTCTACTCAGGTGTACCTGATTAGCTCCTGCATTCTCAAAACCTGGGTGTCAGCTTAGCTTCTGCAGCCTCATGCCTGGTCCCTCTAGCTGCACTTTTAGGTAACTGCACCCTCTTTGAGTCAGTTGCTTTATAATAAAGTGTTTTTTCCTAAGTCTATAGCTTCAATGGCTTCAGCTTCATCACAATATTCATTAGGGATATCATGATAACCGTGCTGGATTGTGGTGCACAAGGTCCGTAATTGCCCACACCTGCACTAGACAGTTCTGGAGATAAACTGCTCACAGGAGCATGCTGTTGCAGGCTGCAAAGGAGAGGAGGGCCACAGCCTCCTGGCAGAGGGAGTACGAACCTGTGCCCCCCTTGCTTGTTGATATAAAATCTGGCTACTTGGTTGTCCATCTGGATCAGTAGGGGCTGATGTCGCAGGTGGTGGCAGAATGCTCGTAGGGCCAAGAAGACTGCCCTGAGATCCAGAAGACTGATTTGTAGCAGTGATTCCTCCTGAGACCAGTTGCACTGTGTGCGGCGGTCCCCACAATGCGCTCCCCAACCCGGGAGGGGGACATCCATGGTCAGGGTCCTCTGAGGCATAGATGCCTGGAAGGGCATTCCTGCCTGGAGGTGATGCAAGTTTCACCACCAGTTGAGAGTTTCTGCCAGTTGGCGGGTAACCCCGACCCTGTCCCGTAGCCTGCCCATGGCTTGAGTCCACTGTGAGCAGAGGCACCACTGGGCTGTCCGCATGTGCAAGCGGGCTGAGGCCGTTACGTGGAACGTAGAGGCCATATGGCCCAGTAGGTGGCGGAGGAGACAAGCTGGTGTTGCATCTCTCCTGCCAGTTGTCTGAGGCATTCTGTCCTTTTTCTGGGGAGGACGTCCTTGACCTGTAGCATGTCCAGCTGAGCATCTATGAACTCCAGGCTTTGGGCTAGAGAGAGGTGGGATTTGAGGTAGTTGATGACGAACCCCAGGTGCTACAGAAGGAGGGTCACACGCTCTGCAGCCTGACTGGTCTTTGAGGCTGTGCCGCCTCTTATTAGCCAGTCATCTAGACAGGAGAAGACGAAGGCCCCTTGTTGGGGCAAGTGGACAGCCACCACCGCCAGGAATTTAGTAAAAACACTTGGCGAGGAGACCAGGTCGAAGGGTAGCACCCTGTACTGGTAGTGCCTTCCTCCTATCACGAACCTTAGGTACTGCCTGAGGGAGGAGTGGATTAGGATGTGTGTACACGCATACCTTAAATCCAAGGAGCACAGCCAATCTCCCTGGTGAAGGTAAGACAGCAGCGTTCTAAGGGACAGCATCTTGAACTTCTCCCTCACCAGAAACTTGTTTAAGTTTCGCAGATCTACAGTAGTATGGGCCCGAGGCCCCCAGTTCTCTTTGGGACAAAGAAGAATCTGTAGTAGATGCCTTTTCCCCATAGATGTTTGGGCCCAGGCTGTACTGCATTGTCCCTGATCAGACCTGCGAGCAGAAGAGTATGGTGAAGGAGGGGTCACACCGGCTTCTCCTGGGAAGAACCTGGGTGGTATCTGCATAGGTGAAGGAGGTATCCCTTCCTTGCCACTTGCAGTACCCCACTGGTCCAAAATGATATTGGCCCATCTGTGGGCAAAGAGCACCAGGGCTGTGGGCTGGTGAAGATCTCCCAGGGAAGGGGAGGCCCTGCCCTGGGAGTCCAAAGCTCCCTACGGGCTGGATGGGAACTAGGGCCTGGGACTTCGGGGCCTGAGCTTCATGGCCTTGCCTCTTAGAATGATAACCCTGTTGCTGGCCCGAGAAGGGCTGGTAGTGGTGACTCTCTGCAAATGGACCCTTTTTCCTCGGGAACAGGGGTCTTTTCCCCAAAGGTTTCTTATAGGGAAGGGATGAAGTCTTTTTAAGAGAGCCTCTGGCGAGTCACCACATCTGCCTCAATCTTGGCCACCTTGACGGCCATAGGTTTACCGAACAGGTTCTCCCCGGTGCAGGGGACAAAGAGCAGCTTGTCTCGGATCCGTTACTCGAGGTCATAAGACTGTAGCCAGGCATGGTGTCGGGCGCCGATGCCAGCTGCTGCTGACTCGAAGCGGTCATAGGCCGCTCAGGAGAGGAACTTGGAGCAGTCCTTGGATCCTGGAGGTCAGAGACTGGAACAGTTGGAGGGGCTCCCTGACAAGGCCCGCCAAAAACTCCAACAGCTCCTAGGTTAGAGCCTTCAGGTTCATACCTATGTATAATTCAAAGGCTTGGATCCAGCAACCCAGCATTGAGCCCTGGTAACACTTGCGCCCAAGGGAGTCTAGGGCTCTGGCCTCCTTTCCGGGGGAGGGGGGGGAGAAAACAGAGTAGTGGGTCTTTTGGCTCTTTTTTACATGGTCAACTCGATAACCATGGAGTTATGTGGGAGCTGGGGTTTGTAGAACCCTGGGCCTTTCTGGATGCAGTACATGGCATCGAGGCTCCAGCTCACCACCAGTACCAATGCCAGCGTCTCCCACATTCTAAGCAGTAGCAGCTTGAGGATCAGCTGCACGGGCACCGTGAAGATTTCCTTGGGTGGAGACTCATATTGGAGGATCGCCAACTCCTCAGTGTGTGAGTCTTCTTCTGCCTCTGTCTGCACCGAGGGGGCTCTGGCCATGTTCTTAAAGTCAAGGAAGGCCACATCCTCTGGAGGAGGATGGAGCCAGGTCCGAGGGAATATCTGTGCTGTTTGGTTTCTGGGAATGCCTAGTCATCTCTCTCTCACTCACAGTTGAGTGGTGAAGACAAATATGAGGCCCTACGACTCATTGCCTCAAGGCCAGCACCAAGGGTTGGCAGCATCCAGAGGACCTGGGGATCCAAGTTGCAGAAACTAGCCAGGGAGGATCCGATGCCTGAGGAATGGGACCGGGAGCTCAACTGGGCTTACCCAAGGCAGGTAGCACTCGGAGCTTGACTTGACAACTGGGGACTCCCTTGCAGTCAGGGGCCCAGTCGTCAGGGCAGATGATGCAGATGACTCAGCCATCACTGCCTGCTGCAGAGCCAAGATAGCAGTGATGTTCTATTTCAGGGCCGCCATTCTAGTTTCCAAGCCAAAAGGCTCCGCAGCTTTCGGCACAGGCACAGAGGATCTTGGGGCTCGGTGCCGGCACTCTCATGAGTGCGTCCTTGACAAGAATTATGGTCTCGAGGAACCTTGCACGGTCTCCACCAGTTGAGGAATCCTTCTTGAGGACCTTGGTAGGGCGCTTCTCAGAGTCGCCCAAGTGTCTCCGGGTGGTTTTACAGAGGTTTTTTTTTTTTTGGTTTTTTTTTTTATTGATCTTAGGCATCATGGCCTAGCACAGGTCACATGAGGCGCTGTCATTGTCCGGGCTCAGGCAGCACAGGTAGATGTCATGGGTGTCGGTCATCAAAGCACAGTTACTTACCTGTAACAGGTGATCTCTGGGAACAGCAGGAATAAGTCTTCACATATGGGTACGTCGGTACCGACGGTGCCTGCGCGGGAACGCTGCCCAGCGTCCAATCAGAAAGCTTTTGGGAGCATCCCTCAGTGCCTGCATGCTGCCTTCCCGCCTTTCCAACTGTCTCTCCTCAGTTGAGTTTTAAGCTGAGACAAAGAGAAAGAGAAAGAGGAAAGGAAAGAGAGATAGAGAGATACAACTCCTAGGGGAGGTGGGTGGGTTGTGAAAACTTATTCCTGCTGTTCCCAGAGATCACCTGTTACAGGTAAGTAACGGTGCTATCTCCAGGAACAAGCAGGAATGAGTCTTCACATATGGGGACTCCCAAGCTAAGATGCCTGTAGCCCTAGCATGCTGGAGATTGAAACATGCTACACCTCATATGCCCAGGCATCCAGAGGATGGAGGGTAGGAGTTGAAGAAGAGAGGAGCTGTAGGAGACAGCTGACCTAAGATAGGACTACAGAAAAAGAGTCCCTGTATATATAACAATTATCATGAAATATATTGAAAAAGAACAATCATAATATGGACCTCACCTACTGGATTGCAGGAAGTAGAGAGGCTGATGGAATCTACTGGGGATGCAGTACAGGAATCTCCAAGGTGACCTCACTGAGGTGAGTTGAAGGTCAAATCTGGAACTGACAGGTGACCCCAGGATTCAACTGGGGAAGTACAAAAACGGTAGGTCTTTAGTGGAAAGCTTTATGGAAAAAGCTGAAAACTCTTTTGGCTACAGGGTTAATTATAGTTAGGAGCAAAAGAGGAAGACTGACCGATTTGGACAAAACTGGCGTAGTCCTTGAGGGAGAAGGGGTATGGAGAAAAAAAACCCGTAATCCCAAGGAAGGACAGATGTCTGAGGAGTTGGAACCTCAGATCTACTGAAGATCCCCCATGTCTCTCCTAACTGGCGAGAGGTAGGAAGAGAAAGGGATAGTGAGCTTCAGGGATACCTGAACCTAGGGTTATGGTAAGAGCTGTCAGAACCACAGCAGTGGTTGTGTGCATTATAGCCTAAACATACTGTGAAATAGTATGAATATGTGAAAACCCACTGTCTGGAACAGATAGGAAGGAAAGACATCTCTATGAGCACAGACAGTTAGAGAGTTAAGTATGTGAATACATATCTATCTAAAGGAAGTATCCCGACAAATACACACATAGATATATGCCTAGATATATATATACACACACACACACATATGTTCAAGGCGAGATCTAGGGTGCATAGCATAAGCACACATGGCTGACAGACATATGTATTTAAAGAATGCATATAGACATATGTAGCTATATGAATATATAGGTCTAAAGATAATGTCTGCAATTAAGCAGAAAGAGATATGTCTACAGGAATCTTCACATGGGAGATGTGAAGAGGAATGATTTATCTCAAAACAAGAAGGTGGAACCTACTTGAGAAGATAGAGAATCTATTCCCTCTGGTTAAGATGGAGTAGAAATGCTATCCAGTGAAATAACCAGGATGGTTGCTAGAGAACAGAGGATAATATTAGTCTCTAAACAACAAGTTCTGAGTCCAGTAGAACTCTAACATGGTGAATGGACAGAATACGCATAGGAAGAGACACCAGGTGGACCCACTTGAGGAACAAGGGGTGGGGTATCATGCATCACTTAGTTAGATATGTGCTGTCCATGGAGGAGTAGGATACCATGAGGACAAGCTGCAAGGAAAAAGAGCATATTTCCTGCAGGAATTTGGTAACTCTTTAGACTGTCACGTAGGAAAGGCTTATGTCCTTTATTAAAAGGAAATAGAAGGGTGTAAGAACCCTCACAGTCATGGGGGATGACTGAGGAAGCCTTTTTCAACCATATAGGATAGTTATTATAGAAAAAACCCTCATGCTCTCTAGCAAGGGCCCATAGTGGAAAGCTTCTCTGTAGGATTGCAGAGAGCATAATGCAGGAGAGTAGGAAAATAAAACTGGCTGTTGGAGACAACTAGCTGCCATCTCAACTATGTTGCCAACTCCAAGGATTTGGAGATGGCAGAAAGCAGTCAAAGGATTATCCAAGATAGATGAGGACCATCTTGGAAGCACTACCAAGGCTAGACGAAAGTAGTGGAAGACAAGACTGGAACTCATAGGAAAGTACCAGTAGTCCAATATTGGAACTCCTGCATGGACTGCTGCTGAATAGAACAGCAGAGGGGATCTTTCTGTTCTTAACAGAAAGAACAGACAGAACAAGAGGAAAAAATCCTGATGAAGTCTGATGAGCTGCCCCAATGAAAAAAGGGGAACTTACTCCAGAGAAAAAACTCTACACTGCAAAGGAAAGAAAACTGGAAAGGTTACGGAAATCCTCCAGTGGAATAGTACCACTCTTACAGGGGAACCCAGGAAAAGAAGGTAAAGAAAAATAGGAGCTGAGAGGAAACTTGCCATATGGTAAGTCTACAGCAGGAAAATTCATGGTGGTACAGAAAACTATCATGAGATAGTTGGTAAACCTCTCTTCAAGGAAAGAAGAGGAGGAAAACCCTGTGACCCATAGACATGAATATCTTGACAGCTCAGCATACCTAAGAGCAAGTGGATGTCCTGGAAACAGGAATCCAAGTGTAGAGGTTTAAATGAAAAAACAGTGAAAAACTTCTACTGAGAAGAAGTGAACTGTGGGTTAAAACATATTAATTGGAACCCTAGAGAGGGTTAATTTTCCTGGCTTGAGTTTGGATTCTTCAGGCCAGGGCGAGGTTTCCCTTGTTTGGGAACATCTGCATGATGGGCAGGAGAAGAATAAAACCTTCTTCTTTTAGGAAAAGGAGGTTTGATAGGGCATTTCTTACCTGCTGGGGAAGGAGAAGGTTTAGGATGGACCTCAGAAACAGGGAAGTCAGTGGAGCAATGAGCAACCTGACGTAAAGACTCCTTATTGAAGAGATTTTCTCCAGTACAAGGAGTATTACCCAGTCTTTGTTGTGCCCATCTGCTCAAGTCTGAAGCTTGGAGCCAGGCTCTGCGTCGTGCTCCTATGGCTATAGCAGAGGTCTAGGGAAGCACGAGAAAGAAACCTAGAGATATTCCGGCTATGACTAAGAAGCAAGGAATAGTCTGCAGCCTTGAGCTCTGAAAGAAAAGGAGTCAAAAGAGACAATTTCTCTGTGACCTCTTGGAGGGATAGACTCATAAAAAAATATATGAGAGAATCCTTGTTGCCAGCATAGATGTCTGGAAGGATTGACGTCCAAAGGCATCCAGGGCTCTGGATGCACGACCTGGCGGGAAAGAAGAATGCTTCTTTTTGCTTCTTACCTTCCTCATTGCTGATTCCACTACAATGGAATGATGGGGAAGTTGAGTCTTTTGAAACCCTGGAGAGGGGGGCACCTGATACAGAAGAGCAGTTGCTGTAGAAGGTGAGGAAGCCCTTAAAGGAGTTTCCCATATTTTCAGAAGAAGATCCTGTAAAGAATGATGTAAAGGAAGCATTTCCCTTTTCCCCAGAAGAGCCTTGTGAAGGATCATAGCTAGGGATAGGAATAGCAAGGAATGTCGCCATATCAAGGAGAAATTTCTGAAAAGAAGGATCTCCAATGGGAACAATCCCTGGACAAGCTAAAGTCGAAGAACTAGCCTGGGCACCGGAAGATGTACTTGCCCGGTGCAAAACAGGATCTGTAATGGATGGATACTGGGACTGCCGGTTAAGACCTGAGACAGTCAGTACTGCATCATCCATGCCAGGTATCGACTCTAAACTAGGTATAGAAAGGAGCGATCCTGGTGAAAAAAGCATGGATGGAGCTGGTCCCGATGTTACTACAGGTACCAGCATCGACACCGATACCGGTAGCTGAGCTGGAATCGAAGACAATACCGACATCGAACCAGTCATCGGAGGCTGCTCAAACGGTACCGAGGTAACTCGAAACTCTTGGTGATTATCCTCGGTACCGGGCATCCGGAATCGGTAGGTGTCGGTTCCGAAACGCGTCAGTACCCAGTCTTCCAGACTAGATATTGATTCTAGACTCGGCATCGAAGGAAGCGAGTCTATCGATGCATGTCTAGAGGGTACCGACGTCGGTGGTGGTATCGGCGGTGCTGCCGATACTGGAAAGTCAATATTGGGTCGTATCGATCGGTCCCGAAGGTACCGAGTACGCCCGATGACGATCCCTGGTGAGGAGTGGATCGCTCAACACCAGTGCCGATGCCAGGGTATCGGTACCGCTCGAAGCGGATGCCACCACCGAGCATGGCTCAGGTATGTTCTGTGAGAGGTGAGCCCCAGGAACAACCTGAAACCCCTGAAAGGCTTTGGAGACCGAAGACTCCTGCCGGGGTTTTGAAGCCAATAGGGTCTTGAGGGCAAGGCCGGAGCCGTCATCATGCTTGGCATGAGACCTACCACCCAAGTATTGGCTAGTCTTAACAGACTGTTTGTGGGTTACCTGATCCTGTAGAGAAGAAATGGTCGGTGCCCTTACACTGGAAGGGAAAACTGTATCGAGGGAAACTCGAAATGGAGAATCTCTTCTCATAAAATTGTAGCCTGATGGCTCTGGAGGAAAAGGGTCAGGACCCAAACAGGTTAGACACCAGTTATTGGAGTCTAAGAAGAAAACTGTATTGCCACAGTTAAGGCACTTCTTAGGAGAAGAAGGCTCCATAATGGAGAGGCCTTACAGGCCCAAAAATTTAAGACAGAAACTGAGGGAAGAAAATTTCCTGAGTTTAGGATAAAAGAAAAGAAAAAACCACCGGCAGTACCGGTGGAGTCGGGGGAACAGCCGCGACCACAAGAAAACAAAAAGTAAAAAGTTTAAAGAAAAAATTTTCTGCGGTGACAGGAAAACGTCCTGCCGGCTCCGCGGAAAAACGAAAACTGAGGACAGACAGTTGGAAAGGCAGGAAGGCAGCACACAGGCGCTGAGGGATGCTCCCAAAACCTTTCTGATTGGACGCTGGGGAGCGTTCCCGCGCAGGCTCCGTCAGTACCGACGAACCCATATGTGAAGACTCATTCCTGCTTGTTCCTGGAGATCATGGCTTAACTGCAGCAGTCTTTTCTTGAACCCACTGTGGGACATGGTGGGGAACACCTGGACGGCGTCGATGGTCCCCGGGAGAAAAAAAAAGGTACTAATGCTGGTCGAGGCAAGCCTTTTTCAAAAAAGGGAAAAAAAAGGGGGGCCGAAAATAATACCAAAACAGGTATTGGCTCGAGGTAGGAAAAGGAACCAGTACACAATCCAGGAAGGCTAACCTTTAAGGATAATTAGCAAGGATTTTTCCAGGGAAACAGGACAGACATCCGTTGGGCTCCGCAGGAAAAAGGAGACTGAGCAAGATGGCACCCTTGAGCGGGAAGGGGATCATGTATGCGTGGTAGCATATCGCAAAAGCTTTCTTTGCAAGTTGTGGAAATACTCCATCAGCACCGTCACCCATATTTAAGGACCGACTTCTTTTTTGTTCCTGGAGAAAGGTTAATATGTGAAAGGGCTTGCCTGGTTGACCAAAAACAAAGGTGGTTCATGTTTGGAATGCTCTTATTCCATTCATTACCTTCAACTAACAGGACAGTCCTAGAGAAAATGACAAAGCCACAGAAATAGGGCTGCCACAGTGGCCGCAAATAGCAGCTAAATGAGCTCTGCAGACAATTTAACTTTCATGTGAGTGTTTTACAAAATCAGCGTGTTCAATACGTTATTTTGAAGCATCTGGTTGCACAGTATTTTTTTAAAGGCCTTTGAAAAGCTAAGTTTATTTAAAAGTGATTTTCCTCATGCTGATGCTTCCCGCCTCAATTCCATCCTATTAAGGAGTTATTCTCGTCTGGGTATACCAACATTAATTGAATACCATGGTATAACAGGTGTTGCAACAGTTTTAACCCTGCCAAAAGGACAATACCTCTAAAACCTTACTAGTTCAACAGTAAACTACTGGTCTCCAGTTATTTACGTATTTTAAAATCATTTTGGAAGAAAAACAAGCATATACTATAATATATATAACACAAAAACAACCAAACTTACGTAGATTCAGATTCAGCATTGCACTGAAGAAAGAATCCTACACTCTTCTGATGAGGTCTGTCTGGATAAAACCGTGGCATCACCATGATCTTCCATGGGAGATTCCGCACAAAGCAGGGAGGGCTAAGAACAGACTCACTTAACCTGCTGAACCGTTCAACTGTAAACTGAAAAGTTGCTTCCGACCGCCAACTTGTATCTGTCAAAACAAACATTTCTTGCTTTGAGTAGTGCTTTTCAGGATGTATTTATTTTTGAGGGTAATTGGTTGATAATATATGTGGAAGTTTATTTTACTTTTTTCATATTTATGATTGGAATCCACTCTGAAAAATTTGTTGATCTGCAGATTACTACTTTAAAAAAATGTGTGACCTGCAGTAGTCTGAGACAGTGTGAGTGTGAGTGAGAGAGTACAAAAGTTCAGCCTCAATGCCACTGATAACTTAGTAAACATTTTCAGAATCCAAATACATCTACACATTTCTTGTGCTTTGTACCACTGTGTAAAGCACAGTTACTTACCTGTAACAGGTGATCTCTGGGAACAGCAGGAATAAGTCTTCACATATGGGTACGTCGGTACCAACGGAGTCTGTGTGGGAACACTTCCCAGCGTCCAATCAGAAAGCTTTTGGAAGCATCCCAACACTCCTGCATGCTGCCTTCCCGCCTTCCCAACTGCCTCTCCTCAGTTAAGTTTTAAAGCTGAGACCAAGAGAGAGAGTGAGAGAAAGGGAAAGATAGAGATAGAGAAATGCAACTCCTAGGGGAGGTGTGTGGGTTGTGAAGACTTATTCCTGCTGTTCCCAGAGATCACCTGTTACAGGTAAGTAACTGTGCTATCTCCAGGAACAAGCAGGAATGAGTCTTCACATATGGGGACGCCCAAGCTCAGATGCCCAGAGGGAGTCCTAGCATGTTGCACGTTTAGAACGAGCCATGCTATTCCTCAGGACCTCCGGCATCCTGGGGATGGAGGGTAGGAGTTGAATACAGAAAAGGAGCTGTGGAACAGCTGGCTAGAACAGGGCTTCAAAAGGGGAAGGCCCTGTATCGAGGGCATTTAGTAGTGAAATATTGTAATCTGGGCCTCCCTTGTTGGCATTGCACAAGTGCACTGAGCTACATATGGATCTGATAGAAGAGCCAGTGAATGTGCTCAAGGGGTACCTCACTGAGAAGTAGAGGTAATAAAGTAGAATAAAAACAAGTGGAGGTCAGAACCCTTCAGGGTGAGAAATAGCCCCAGGGGAAAACTGGGGTAGTATGAGAGGTAGAGCTTCAGCGGAGACACAGAAGGCATTATTAAAGAAAGCTTAAGCTGTTTTGGTCCAAAAATAGTACAAATCTAGGACCAAGAGAAAAAATGAGTCTGACCCAACTGGACTGGGGTTGGAATCGGTCCATGTAGGGAAGAAAGGGCATGGAGACCCTTGTATCTGATAAGAAAGTAAGGACAGACTGAGGAACGCTAAGCTTTAGAGCAAATGAAGCTCTGCAATGTCTTTCCTAAATGGGGTCAATTAGGGAAGAAAAAAGGTACATGGAGAGCTTCAGGAGTACCTAACCTGAAAAGGTTATGGTAAGGAAAAGGTTTGTTAATTACCACAGGGAGTGGTTATAGGTGTAGCCCCCTAAGTATGCTGGCCCAGCATTGATAGGGGTAGTGCCCATCTGTCAGGAATGTAAGAATATCAGAGATAGAGATAGAGATAGATAGATTGAAATATATACACATATAGGGTATATATGCATATATTTATAAAGAGATATGTATGGGCAGAAGACACTCAGATAGATATAGATAAGCATATATATGCATCTATATATATCTATATATACCTAGATGAAATAGGTAGGCATATAGACACATGTCTCCAGGCATATGGATGGAGAGATGTCCATAGAACCCCATCCCCTCTAGGGATATAGGGAGAGAGGAAGATTCATCTGACAGCAAGAAGGTTGATACCTGCTTGAATAGGTGAATAGAGAATCCTCTTTTCCTGGTTATGACTGGCAGAGTCAGAGGAAAGGTCTCCCTGACAAGAAGCCTGAATTCTTTGCAGAATTTGAGCTCTTGAATAACCAGGATGGCCTACGTGAAAATGGCAGAGGATAACGTCAGTCTGCAGACAGGAAGTCTAGATATCTCCAGAATTGCAGTATAGATAGAGGAGGCCTCTGTTGGAAGATACCCTAGTGACCCACCTATGAGGTCAAGATGGGTATTAGGCGTCCTCTAGCTGTCTGTGAAGAAGCTTATCTCTGACTAGAAGATTCAAGGAGATATGGGCCAACTCAGGGAACTGGCCTTCCTTGAGGTTTTCACGGAATGAAAGGCCTGAGGGCTTATGCCTCAAAAGAGATTTAAGATGAGATGGTAAGGGTAGGGAATACCTGCCAGACATGGAACATGACTGGGGGACCCCTCCTAACCATCTGAGGTTATCTGCTAGGCCAGATACTGATGCTCTCTAGCAAGGGCCCATAGTGCAAAGCTACTCTGTAGAGATGCAGAGAGCATGCTGCAGGTTGGTTAGAAGAAAAAACTGGCTGTGGAAAGCCAGTAGGTGCCCAGCTATTCTGCCAAAGACAAGGGGGCAAAGAATAGAAGATAACCAACCAGACTGTGATAAAAGGGTTTCCCAAACGAGGCTATTAACCAGTTTGGGACCTAGCAGTAAGGCTAGGAGGATTGCTAGTGGAGGGGAAGCCCTGGTTGTGTAGTGAAAAAAAACCAGTGGCTTAACCACTAGGAATTGCTGTATGTGCAGCAACTACCAGGGCAGCGTGGAAAGTTTCTTTTCCCTCTTCCTTTCTTTAGATTGGAAAAAAGAAACAGTCCTGATAGGACTTCCTATTGTCTGATGAGCTCCCTAAGGTAACAAGGGGAAAAGGACTCCAGAAGGGATAATCCCCCAGTAAAAACAGGTAGAGGCCCATAGGAGCTTACCGGTGTAAAAGAACCACTCTTACAACCCAATGTTGAAGAAAGAGGGAGGTAAGACAGAGTTGCAAGAGACCGACTATGGAGGAAGTCTCTGAAAGTTGAGATGATATATGCTAGTACAGGGAAACAACTGTCCGTTGATAGTTGCTACCTCTTTTTCCGTCAAGAAGAGGAGGAAAACTGTTAAGTATGGGCATGATCATCATAAGACTCTTAGAAAAAAGATGTCTCATGAAGAGATATCTAGGTAGGTTAGGATAATTTAGTGCAGATACTGCTAGTGAAAGAAGCAGACTGCCACCCTAACCACCAACCAAGAGGGACAGTGATCTATTTAAAACCCTGCGAGTGCTGGGTTTGTTGACCCTGTTGAGGTTGTGGATTCTTCAGAACAGGGCGATGTTTCCCGTTTGGGAACATCTGTGTCATGGGCAGATGATGGATAAAACCTTCTCCCCCCTAGGGGAAGAAAGTTTGGTAGGACATTTCCTACCTACTGGGAAAGAAGGCGGCGTAGAACAGCCTCTGGAAAAAGGAAAGTGAGTGGATAACTGAGCAACCTGGAGTAAAGACTCCTTGTTGAAGAGATTTTCTCCAGTGCAAGGAGTATTTCCCAGTCTTTCTTGTGCCCATTTGTCCAAGTCTGAAGCCAGGCTCTACGTCGTGCCCCTACAGCTATAGCAGAAGTCCTGCTAACAGACTCAAAGGAGTCTAAGGTAGCACGAGTAAGAAACCTAGAGATATTTTGAGTATGACTAACCAGTGAGGAATAGTCTTTACTCTTGGGCTCTTGAAGAAAAGGAGTCAAAAAATGTAATTGCTTTGTGACCTCCTCAAGAGATAGACCCATATAAAAAATATGAGAGAATTCTTGCTGAAAGCATGGATGTCTGGAAGGTTTGACGTCCAAAGGCATCTAGTGTCTTAGACTCACGACCTGGCGGACAAGAAGAGTGCTTTTTATTACTCTTCACTCGCCTCATCGCTGATTCTACCACAATGGAATGATGAGGCAGTTGAGTCTTTTGAAACCCTGGCGAGGGGGGCACCTGATATAGGAGATCAGCTGCCCTGGAAGGTGGGGGTACCTTTAAAGGAGCTTCCCACATTCGTAGAAGGAGATCCTGCAAAGAATGATGCAAAGGAAGCATTGTATTCTCCTTTGCTTTGGTAGGAACAGAGAGGTATTCTGTATTTCCTTGTGTAGGATCTTGTCCAGGAATAGGAATGGCAAGTGATTTTGCCATATCCAGGAGGAAAAACTGGAAAGAAGGATCCCCGGAGGGAATTTCCCTTGGATAGGCTAGATCTGATGAAGAACTAGCGTTGGCACCGAGGGATCTATTCAAGTATATAGGAATAGAAAGTCCTGGATGGTCCTGAGGTGGTGGTCCCTGGTACTGCAGATCAGAACCAGTGACCGTCGGTAACAGATCGTCCATGCTAGGGATCGATTCCAAACTCGGCATCGAGGGAAGCGAGCCTGAGGAGAGAAGCATGGAAGGTACCGACAGCAATGGTACTGTGGATATCGGTACCGATATCGGTACCGTAGCTGATACCGATGGATGAAGACCAGCCGGTGGCAACTCCAACGGTATCGGAGGAACCGAAAGTTGCGGATCCGAATTATCGGAACCGAGCCTTCGGTACTGAAGGGAGTCGGTACCAAGGCGAGTCGGTACCCAGTCCTCCAGACTGGAGATCGATTCCAGACTCGGCATCGAAGGAAGTGAGTCTATCGATGCACGTCTGGAGGGTACCGACGTCGGTACTAGTATCGGTGTCGGTACCGATACTGGAAGGTCGGTCTGGAGCGTATCCACCAGCCCCGCAGGTACCGAGGACGCCAGACGACGATCCTTGGTGAGGAATGTTTCATCCAAAACCAGTGCCGATGCCAGGGTATCGGTACCGCTCGAAGTGGATGCCACTACCGGGCATGGCTCAGGTATGTTCTGTGAGGGGTGAACCTCAGGAACAACCTGAAACCCCACACAGGTTTTGGAGGCCGAAGACTCCCACCGGGGTTTCGAAGCCAGTGGATTCTCGAGGACAAGGCCATAGGCATCTCTATGCTGTGCATGAGAACTGCCGCTCGAGGACTGGCTAGTCTTAACAGACTGTTTTTGGGTTACCTGATCCTGTGTAGAAGAAGATATGGTCGGTGCCCTGAAGTTGGAGGGGGACCGCGTGTCAAGGGGAACTCGATGTTGAAAACTTCTTCTCACAATACTATTGCCCGAGGGCTCCGGAGGAAAATGGTCAGGACCCAAGCAGGTTAGACACCAATTGTGAGTGTCTAAAAATAAAGTTGTACCGCCACAGTTTGTACATTTCTTGGGGAAAGGGGCTGGCGGTTCCATGAAGGAAAATGGAGAGGCCTAGAAGACCTGAGAACCGTGAGACACTAAGGAAGAAAAAATATATTCCTTAAAAAGGAAAAATTTTACAAGGAAGAAAAAATAAACACCAGCGGTACCGGTGGCGTCGGGGAAGGCAGCCGCGACCACAAGAAAACAAAAATAAAAGAAGAATTTTCTGCGGTGACAGGAGGATGTCCTGCCTGCTCCGCAGAAAAACAAAAACTGAGGAGAGGCAGTTGGGAAGGCAGGACGCAGGCGTGTTGGGATGCTTCCAAAAGCTTTCTGATTGGACGCTGGGAAGCGTTCCCGCGCAGACTCCGTCGGTACCAACGTACCCATATGTGAAGACTCATTCCTGCTTGTTCCTGGAGATACAGTGTTATCTGTTGACCAAATTCTATAAGCTGATTGCTTACTAGAATATTCAACAGCATCCTTTTAGCTGCCACACCCAGATCTAGAAGAGAAAGTGAGCCTTGATTAAGCAAGATTTCTGGCACTGGAAGTAATAGAAGGTTAAATTAGACCTTACCTGCTAATTTTCTTTCCTGTAGTTCATCCAGACAAATGGTTATATGCTTGCCAACCAGCAGGTGGCGACTGAGGAAAACTTCTCAGCTTCAATAAAAATAGCTTGTGTCCACTGAACTGACCCAGTATTGACACTTCACCAAACAGGATCAGAGAGACCAGGGAACTATCTCCAACTCTGCCCAAAGGGCCAAAGAACAGCAACTGCTGCTGTCAAAAAACAGAAAGCCTTTTGCACTGCTGTACCGCAGCCTGATCAGCCAAATGGCCAGAACCAGAGCCAAGGCACCAATGGTTCATATTATGTCAAACAATTTCTATCTTCTTCTTTTCCTCACCAAACCATAACCCTAGACTAGAAGTCTCGAGAAAGACACACAAACATTCCTAAGTGGACATGACACCATGTGCAGAAAGAAAACTGAAAACAGACCGGGTGGGTCCTGGACTGGAGGAACTACAGGAAAGAAAATTAGCAGGTAAGGTCTAATTTCACACCTTCCAGGGAATCCCTCTAGTCCTGTCCAGACATATGGGACGTAGCAGAGCAGTACTAATGACAAGTGGGACCTGAGATCTCTGCACACAGCACTGTTGTCCCAAAACACACATCTTGTCTGGACTGCAGTTCCAGACGATAATGCTGAGTAAAGGAATGAAGAGATAACCAGATGGCCACCCTACAAATGTGCAGAGGAGGGACCCTCCCCATCTCAGCCCAAGAAAAAGCCTGAGCCCTAGTAGAATGAGCGTGTAAGCCCAACAGGACCTGCCGCCCCTTCAGGACACTGGCCAAGGCAATCGCCTCCCAAATCGAATGGGCAATGGACACCTTTTGGAGGCAGCCGTTCCTTTCTGGGGCCCCCCCTGAAAAGAATGAAGAGCCGCTCTGATCGATGAAATGACTGCATGAATTTCAAATAGTGCTTCAAAACCCTGCACACGTCCAATTTATACAGCTGCACCCAGTCCGCCAAGCTCTGCTGGCCAGCAAAGGAAGGTAGTGTCACGGACTGACTGAAGTGAAATTCTGACACCACTATGGGCAAAAAGAACGCAGAATCACTTTTTCCCTAGAGATGATCAAATAGGGCTCCTTACTGGACAGGGCTTACAATTCAGAAATGCTCCTTGCCGAACAGATAGCTACTAGGAAAACGACCTTCAGTAAGACCACCCCCAGCGGTTCAAAGGGGGGACCCCACCCCATTCTATTAGGACAGGACAGAGTTCCCATGCCAGGACCAGTGGCCATGTAGGCGGGCAGATGTTTCACGCCCTGCAGAAAGCGAATGGTATCAACATGGGCTGCCAGGGGAGCTCCCTGAAACTGCCACGGGGTAGCAGGTCAGGGCAACCACCTGAACCCATAGGGTGCCCAGTGCCAGGCCCTTATCCAGACCCGCCTGGAGGAACTCCAGAAGAATGGGCATCCTCGCACCAGGCCTCAAAGAGGCGCCAAACCCAGATATAAGCCAGGGTATTAGAATGCCTACACACCTGTAAGGGAGTGGCTATAACAGGTCCCGAATAACCTCGGCATGCCAGTCGTGCCCTTTCAAGATCTAAGCCGTAAGTGAGAATCGATCCACATCCGGCATGCACACCAGGACTTGCAACAAGAGGTTCAGAACCCATGGCAACTGCAAGGGTTTGGCCACCAAGAGACATCAGATTGGCATACAAGGGCCAACATGGCCAGTCCAGGAGCTATCAGTAAAACATGCCCCAGATGGGCTTCTATGCCGTGGAGAACCCACACTATCAGTGCCCAGGACAGGAACACGTACAGCAGTCCTGAGCAGGGGCCACGGCTGTATGAGAGCGTCGAAGCCCTCTGTCATCAGGAAGCGAGGTGCTTTGGCATTGTGCGCTTGGGCCATAAAATCCATCACCGGTCTGCCCCAATGCACTACCAGAGACTGGAAGACTTCCTCCGAGAACGCCCCCTCCCCTGGATAATCTGCCTGCATATTCGCCACCCGGGTGACATGTGCTGCCAAAAGCATGAGGTAGTGAGTTTTGGCCCACTGGGATTACAGGAGAAGCTCCACTGCTACCTGTGAGCTCAGAGTGCCACCCTGGCAATTGATGTAGGCCACTGTGGTAGTATTGTCAGAGAGGCCTCACACCGCCTTGTGGCGTATATTATGTGAAAAAACGCCTCCAATGCCAACCGAACCACCCTTGTTTCCTGTCTGTTGATTGGCCACTGGTTCTCCTCGGGGGACCAGAGCTCCTGAGCAACTTGGGTCTGGAAGTGTCCTTCCCAACCCAGGAGACTCACATCTGTTGTGACTACAATCCACTGAGGGGTCTCCAGGAGCATCCCTGCCCTCAAATTGCTGGGGTCCAGCCACCAGTGTAGATCGGAACGAGCTGCCCGCAAGAGGGAGAGGCGCATCTCCATGGAGTGACAGAACGGCCACCAGTGGGCCAGGAGGGCCTGTAAAGGGCACATATGCAGGCATGCCCAAGGCACCAGCTCTAATGAGGCCGCCATAGACCCCGGGACCTGGAAGTAATCCCAAGCTCAGGGCTGTATGACCCAACATAGCCCTTGAATCTGAGTCTGCAGCTTCACTATTCTCCCATTTGGGAGGAACACACTGCCCCCCTGAGGGTGTCGAAGTGGGCACCTAGATACTCTATTGTCTGTGAAGGCTGCAGTCTGCTCTTCTGAAGATTGACCACCCAGTCAAGCTCTTGTAGGCACCGCACCACGGAGTCCGTAGCTGTCTTGGTTCTCCTCAGGGGATTTTCCGCAGATCAGCCAGTCGTCAAGATACAGGTGAACCAACACCCCTTATCTGCAGAGATGGGCTGCCACCACTACCATTACCTTGGTAGAGTCTCAGTACCGTGGCCAACCCGAAGGGAAGGGCCTGAAATTGAAAATGCCCTGCGGACACCACGAAACACAGAAACCACTGACATTGCAGCCGCACTGGGATATGCAGGTAGGTTTCTGTGAGATCGAGGGAGGTAAAACTCACCCTCGCATACTGCCACTATCATCGACTGCAAGGTTTCCATGCAGAATCGAGGAACCCTGACAGCCTTTGTTGACTTCCATTAGGTCCAGGATCGGGCATCACTATCCCTCCCTTCTTTGGCACCACAAAGTATATGGAGTGACAGCCTAGACCCCCCACTCTGCCCGAGGGACCGGGGTGACCACCTCAAGTTGCAACAGCTGCTCGAGTGTCTCCTGTACAGCCCTGGCTTTGTGGGCTGAGCTGCAGGGTGAAAACATGAAATGTCTGCTGGGGGGGTCGGGACAACTCGAGAGATTATCCCTCACAAATGACCTCCAAGACCCAAGTGTCTGATGTAATCTGGGCCCAGGTGGGGAGGAAGCACTGTAAGAAGCCACCCATTGGCTGAACCCCTGCTGAGGCCCCCACACCATCACTGGGCATGTTTAGCTGGGGCTGGGGCTGTGGGGCAGAAGCCTCGGCTGTCTCGGGATGCTCCTCAAAAGGACACACACACACACACACACACCCCCCCCCCCCCCCCCGTTGGAGGAAGCGAGTCTTTTGGAGTTGCCGCCATGGGCAGGGCGAAATCATCACGCACCACTGCCCCAGCCACAGCTCTGGCCTCCTCTCGATGACTTGGGCTTATCTTCCAGCAAGCGAGGAACCTTGGTCTCTCCCAGAGACCTTACCAACTGATCGAGAGAGTCTCCAAATAGTAAGGTAACCACAAAGGGTAACCGAGAAAGCTTTGTCTTTGATGCCACATCCGCTGACCAGTGGCGAAGTCAAAGGAGGCAATGGGCTGCCACCACTGAGGCCATGCTCTTGGAAGAAACCCGTAGGAAGAGGTCGGCCAGGAAGGTGGACCACCTATTCCAGCCTGGCGTCCATGGAACAGCTCAAGCCCCCCACAACTGTCAAGTCCATAGAATCCTAGGACCAGCAAAGGCAGACCCGGGCCACATTCACCCAACAGATGGCCCTTTGCAGGCCCAAGGCAGAGATCTCGAAGGCTTGCTTAAGCAAGACATCCAGACACCAGTCCAGCGGTTCCTTTAAGGCTGCACCGCCTTCCACCGGGATTATGGTCTTCCAGGGCATTCACCTCAGGGAGGCATAGCTGCTCCTCTTCCACCGGCAGGATGGGATAAAGACGAGCCATGCTCCGTCCCAACCACAGCCCTGCATCGGGAGCTTCCTCTATCATAGCCCTCAGGGCTTTATGAACTGGGAAGCATTTTGAGGGTCTGCAGATACCCGACATTAGAGGGTCCTCCTCCAGGTCCAGGCCCACCACCCTGGGGCTCTGCAATATGCAGGGCGACTAAGGCTTCCATAATTAAGGCTGGGAGTTCATCATGGTGGAAAATTCTAAGCGGGGTCTTCCCTTCCTGGATTTCCCCCTCCTCGAGCTCCTCTGGAGCCTGGTTCAACAAATCTGAGGGCCCTTCCAACACCCCCAGGGAAGTCAAGGAGCACACCTTTGCTTCCTCATCCAGACTGCCTTGAGCGTTTTCAAGCAGAAGTACCCCTGCCTGTGGGCAAGAAGGAGGGGTCGCTGTAAGCCCCCACACTCTGCTCCCTACTTCATCAGGAAGGCCTGATGAAAGAGCAGAAATTTGGTTAAAAAAAAAAAAAAAGGCCGAGCCTGTACCTCCCAAAGCTGCAGGCATATCTAGGGGTTTTCCCCTGTGAAATGAGCAAGAATCCTGCAAGTCCGGAGGCCCCAGAGAGGACTCAGTCTTCTGTACCATAAAATCCAGTATGGCGGGGTTTCCTGCCAAAATCGTGGTCCCGCTAGACGCTCCTGCAACTTCCCCGCTATTGGAAGCAAGTCCCGCTCCTTCCAAGGACCCCTCCTAAATCTGCTGCAGTGATCCCATCCATCTTTCAGCAGCCGCAGCAAAGCCCTAGCTCAGACAAATGGGCTCTGCGGCTACCGCCCAGTGCACACCAGGCCCTGTCCATGTAGCTGCGTGTGCACAAAAGTCCCCCACTCCAACACAAGAAATGCCCAGGACTGAAGGACTTACCCAAGTTGCCCCTCTCAACTGTAGACCATGGGTCCTCCCAGGAAGTGTCCTTTTCTGAATTTCTTTTCCTTTTTTGCTAAACTTTACCAGCCATAGGTTCCACAGTGCATACAGGCAGGGCAAGCAGCACTGCTACAACTACTGGCCCTCTCCCAAATGTTGGGGAGAGGGAAAGGAGGGAGCACAAGAGAGTGGCTAGTGGGGGAGGGGACCCAGGATCCCCAGGTTCTGCACCCCTCAATCAATTGTAGGCCAAAACCTACAACAAGGCTACACATTGCACAGGCTATGCACACCACTTGCTTGGAGACTGAGTAATACTGGGTCAGTCCAGTGGGCACAGGCTATTTATACTGAAGCTGAGAAGTTTTTCTCAGTCTCCACCTGCTGGTTGGTGCGTATATACCCATTTGTCTGGACCGGACTGGAGGGACACCCTGGAAACTTACTGAACATTCCACTGGCCTTGGGAACTAAGGCTTTTTTGGGTCAATATAGCACTGATAGTTTCCAACACAACCAGATTTATCCAATATTTTTGGACATATGCTCAATGATGCAAGACATACTCATAAGGCTCTTTCATCATGAAGTCCCTCTTACCCTCAGACATGTTCAGGTTTTCCATTTTAATATAAGACAAACCTCTAAATCACCTTTAACATCTTGAGCAATAATGAAACCTTTATAATTTTCAAAAGACCGATATCATGAAATAAGATTGCATGCCTTGGTGGAACCTTGAAATGGCATTTCTACTAGGTAACCATTTCAAAGATTTAACTACTCTGAAATGACTAGTTTCCGGCCTCCAAAAGGCCCAACAGATTTCAAAACAAATTCTTGGGATCTCAGATGATAAACAGTATTGCGCTACACAAAACATACATTTTCTCATCTTTTTATAAAATACACTGCATTAGAATGAAGTCAACAGAGCCAGTTATCTGAACATGTCTTCTTCTGACCTCTGATAAATCTCAGAAATAAATTCAATATTCATCAGATAAGTTTCCAGTAGAATTTTTCCAAAACAATGTAAATATTGAGAGCTGCTAATACACCTTAAGGATTTTATTCATGCTACAGGATGGAGTCTGTGCAGACGATGGCTACCAAATGGTCAGTGGGCTTCGTCATAAGGCATACTGTATCAGGACAGATTTAAAGATCTTAATATATATACTTTGGAGGAAAGGCAGGAGAGAAGAGATGCGATAGAGATGTTTAAAAATACCTCAGTGACATAACTGCCCAGGAGGAGAGCCTCTTTCAATGGAAGGGCAAAATAGATAAACCATGCAGGTTCTTTTTCTATCATCATGTTTCTAATTGAAAGAAAGCTCTGCAATGAAGGGTCATAGGATGAAGGTGAAAGGGGAGAGAGTCAAGAGTAATATGTGGAAATATTTCTTTACTGAAAGAGTGGTGGATGCATGGAATAGTCACTCAGTGGAGTTAGTAGAGACCAGGACAGTTTCTGAATTCAAGAAAGCGTAGTTACTTACCTGTAACAGGTGATCTCCGGGAACAGCAGGAATTTAGTCTTCACATATGGATATCGTCGGAACCGACGGAGCTTGCGCAGGAACGCTACCCAGCGTCCAACTGGAACGCTTTTGGGAGCACCCCTCAGCACATGCGCGCTGCCTTCCTGCCTTTCCAACTGTCCCTCTTCAATTAAGTTTGTAGCTCATTGAAAGGATAGAGGGAGAGAGGAAAGAGAGAGAGATAGAGAGAACAACTCCTAGAGGAGGTGGGTGGGTTGTGAAGACTAAATTCCTGCTGTTCCCAGAGATCATCTGTTACAAGTGAGTAACTACGCTATCTCCAAGAACAAGCAGGAATGTAGTCTTCACATATGGGGGACTCCCTAGCTGAAGATGCCGGGGAGATGGCCCCAGGAAGCTGCCACCTATAGTGAGGTGGGCCATGCTTCTTCCCATGGATCTCTGGCATCCCACCAGGGTTGGTGGATAGGAGTTAAATTAAGTCTGAAAGAGATGTTGAAGAACAGCCTGGCCAAAGAAGGAATCCCGACGGGAGGCTTTATCTAGGCAGTAGTGGGCTGTGAAGATGTGCACCAAAGCCCAGGTGGATGCTTGACAGATGTCATCGATAGACACAGAGTGAAGGTTAGCCATAGAGGCTGCCATGGCTCTCACATTTTATGCGCTGTGACATGGCCTTGGAGAGGAAGACTCTTACTCTCATAAGCAAAGGATATGCATTGTGCAATCCAGTTAGAGAGACTTCTTTTGGAGACTGGAAGTCCCAAGGGACTAGAATCAAAAGCAATAAAAAGTTGAGAAGCCTTTTTATGTTGCTGTGTTCTTTGTAAGTAAAGCACAGTTACTTACCTGTAACAGGTGATCTCTGGGAACAGAAGGAATAAGTCTTCACACATGGGTATCGTCGGTACAGAGGGAGCCTGCGCGGGAACGCTCCCCAGCGTCCAAAAGGAAAGCTTTTGGGAGCATCCCACAGTGCCTGCGCACTGCCTTCCCGCCTTTCCTAACCGCCTCTCTCCAGTTCGAGTTTTAAAGTTGAGACAAAGAGACAGTGAGGAAAGGAAAGAAAGACAAACAGATACAACTCCTAGGGGAGGTGGGTGGGTTGTGAAGACTTATTCCTGCTGTTCCCAGAGATCACCTGCTACAGGTAAGTAACTGTGCTATCTCCAGGAACAAGCAGGAATGAGTCTTCACATATGGGGACTCCCCAGCTAGAGATGCCTGGGAGATCACACAGGTTGTGAGTCCCTGGGAAGATAGCGATGGAGGGTAGGAGTTGATTAGGTATGGAACAGGTGTTTGAGAACAGCCTGACCAAACATGGCATCCCGGCGGGAGTCCTTGTCCAAGCAGTAATGGGCTGTGAAGGTATGAACCGAGGCCCAGGTGGCCGCTCGACAGATTTGGTCGATGGACACAGAATTTAGATGAGCCATAGAGGCTGCCATGGCCCTCACATTGTGAGCTGTGACATGGCCCTCCAGAGAAAGGTTCTTACTCTGGTAGGCGAAAGAAATACACTGAGCAATCCAAATGGACAGAGTTCTCTTAGAGACTGGAAGTCCTAAATGAGAGGGATCAAAAGCAACAAAGAGTTGAGAGGACTTTCTATGTTGCTGTGTCCTTTGTAAGTAAAAAGCAAGAGCTCTCTTACAATCCAGGGTATGAAGACTCCTCTCTGCACTTGAAGCATGAGGTCCTGGATAAATGACAGGTAAATAAACCTCCTGGTTCAGATGAAAAGGTGAGACCACTTTAGGCATAAAGTGTGGATTAGTCCTGAGGACTACCTTGTCATGATGGAACCTTGTATGAGGAGGATTAGCCACGAAGGCTTGCAGCTCACTGATGCGGCGAGCTGAAGTGAAACTGCAATGAGAAAAATAACATTCCAGGAAAGGAATTTCAAGGAGGTAGTGGCTAAGGGTTCAAAGGGTGTCCGCATAAGCTGGCCAAGAACCAGATTCAAGTCCCATGCCACTGGAGGTGGTCTGATGGGAGGTTTTGTCAAAAGAAGGCCTCATGAATCTTGCTATAAGAGGATGAGAGGAAATAGGCTGTCCACTGAGAGGTTTAAGGGATGCTGCAACACCACTCAAATGGACTCTTACTGAATTTGTTTTAAGGCCTGCATGAGATAAATGCAGCAAATACTCTAGTAAAGAATTCAGAGGTATTGCAAGAGGGTTAAGACCCTTCTCTGCAAACCAAATGGTAAACCTTTTCCATTTAAAAGCATAGGAACGTCTAGTGGAAGGCTTTCTGGAAGCATGAAGGATATCCTTCACTTGCTGAGAAAGATGCAAATCTTGAAAGTCTAGGCCTTCAGCAACCAGGCTCTGAGGTGAAGAGACTGGGGATTTGGGAGGACAGGAGGTCTGGAGCAGATCCCAAGTCCAGGGAGGGAGCTGCAGAAGTAGAGGGTACCACATTTGGCGCGGCCAAAGTGGTGCTATGAGGATCATAGACCCCTTGTCTCTCTGAAGTTTGAACAGTGTCTTGGGAATTAGGGGAATGGGTGGAAAAGAATAGAGGAAGTCTTCCCCCCAATGGAGGAGGAAGGCATCCCTGGCCTGAACTCCCTGACACGGAATTCTGGAACAGAACCGGAGAAGTTTGGCATTCCACGGACTTGCAAACAAGTCTATGTCTGGAGTTCCCCAAATTCGAAAGATCCTGGCTATCTGGTCCCCATGAAGGGACCACTCATGTGGAAGCAGAACTCGACTGAGTCTGTCTGCCCAAGAGTTTTGAACCCCTGGAAGATACACTGCCATGAGATGGATTTGATGCTCTCTGGCGAATGCCCACAATCTCAGAGCTTTGTTGCAAAGCGACAGAGCCAGTCCCCCCCTGCTTGTTCACGTAGAACATGGCTACTTGGTTGTCAGTGTGGATGAGGACTGTCTTGTAGCTGAGCAGGGTGTGGAAGACAGAGCCAGAAAGATTGCTCTGAGCTCTAAGAGGTTGATATGTAGAGATGTCTCCTGTGGAGACCAGATGCCTTGGGTGGAGCGATCTTGTAGATGAGCTCCCCAACCCTTTGGAGAGGCATCTGTTGTAAGGGTTGCTTGGGGTAACACACCTGTTGAAAGGGGGACCCCCAGCAACAGATTTTGAGTGGACTTCCACCACTGGAGAGAGCAAAAGAGACGACTGGAGGTTGTTATTTTGTCTGACAGGCAGCCTGATGCCTGGGTCCATTGGGTGGACAGAGTCCATTGAGCTGCTCTCATGTGAAGGCGAGCATAAGGAACCACATGCACAGTGGATGCCATGTGGCCTAACAGTTGTAACATCTCTCGAGCAGTTAAATGGGATTTTAACTGAATCTGTGAGGCTAACTGCACCAAGCGTAAGCAACGGGCCTGGGGAAGATAGGCCCTTGCAGTTGTGGTATCCAGCAAGGCCCCTATGAACTCTAGAGATTGAGTAGGGGTGAGATGGGATTTTGGAATGTTTATTACAAGTCCCAGATACTGAAGAACACGCCTTGTGCAGGCCAGGGAAGTCTGGGCCTCTGACTGGGATGGAGCTCGGATGAGCCAGTCGTCCAGATATGGGAATACGAATATCCCTAGAGTGCGTAGAAATGCAGCTACTACTGCCATGCATTTTGTGAACACTCTTGGTGCAGAGGCCAGACCGAAAGGAAGCACTTTGTATTGGTAGTGCTTTCCTCGGTAAAGAAATCGAAGGAACCTTCTGTGTGTTGGATGGATGAGGACATGGGTGTACGCATCCTTGAGGTCTAGAGAACAAAGCCAATCTTGACTCTGAAGGTATGGAAGGAGAGCACCGAGAGAAATCATCTTGAACTTCTCCTTGTATAGAAACTTGTTCAATTCTCTGAGATCTAGTATGGGTCTGTAGCCCCCTGTTTTCTTTGGGATAAGAAAGTAGGGGGAGTAGAACCCTGAGCCCTGCTGAAGAAGGGGTACTTCTTCTATTGCCCCTTGGGCAAAAAGGGTAGTAATCTCCTGACCCAGAAGATCGAGGAGAGATGTTGGAGAATTGAACTGTCTCACTATGGTGTGAGGAGGAAGGTTTAAGAAATGAAGCTTGTACCCCTCTCTTATGATGGAGAGGGTCCATTGTTCTGCTGTGATTTGTTCCCATCTGGGAGCAAAGTGAGCTAACCTTCCTGGAATGGTGAGAGGCTCTGGTTCTTTTAGAGCCAGAAAGGCTAAGTTCTCTAGTTGAAAGTCAAAGGCCCTGAGGAGGCTGAGGCTGTTGGGCCGTAGCAGACCTAGCAGCCTTAGGCTTGGCCTGTTTTGGTTGTTGCTGTCTCTTTGTAGCAAAACAACCTGCAGAAGATGCCTGCTGACCATAGGCAGAATATCATCTCCCTTTTTTGGGAAAAAAAACCCTTTTTGAACAACCTTTTCTTAAAAGGAGCAGAGGTAGACTTTGAGAGTCTATCTAAAGCAAAATTTTCAGCATCCATTTGGGTGGCCTTTGCTTGCCAATCTTTGCCAAAAAGGTTTTCACCTGTACAAGGAAGGTTTCCTAGTCCATCCTGAACCCAGGGTTCCAAATCAGAAGCTTGTAACCAAGCAACTCTGCGTGCACCTATGGCAACAGCCGAGGCTCTGCTGGCACACTCAGAAGAGTCAAAGGCTGCACGGTTGGAAAATTTGGAAACATCCTGGGCATGTTTAAGCCAAGTGAGAAACTATTCCCTTTTATCTTCTGAAATAAAAGGAGATAAAGTTTGCAGATGATCTGTAACTTCTTTTAGAAACATCCCCATATAGAGACTATAGGAGTTGATTCTGGCAACAAGCATGTTGGCCTGGAAAATTCTCCTACCAAAGGCATCTAAGGTTCTGCATTCTCTTCCTGGAGGATTAGAAGAGTGCCTTTTTGTACTCTTATCTTCTTCATAGCAGACTCCACCACAATGGAGTGGTGAGGAAGCCGAGTCTTATGAAAGCCAGGACAAGGAGGAACACGATACATGGTGTCCAACCTATGAGAATGAGGGGAGATGGTGAGAGGGGTCTCCCATATGCCCAACATGTGATCATAAAGAATCTCATGAACTGGTAAAGTGGCTGCCTCTTTAGGAGCCTTAGGATGTTGTAAAATATCTAATTTTTTGGCTCTAGGCTCTGCTTCAGGGGCCACTGAAATGGAAAGGCCCCTGGCCACTTCCCTAATGAAGTCTTGAAAAGAGAAGTCTTCTGGAGGAGACATTCTTCTTTTTGGAGAAGAGGGCTCCTGAGGAAGGATCACCGATGCTCCGACAGAGGCCTCTGATTCAGAGTCTTCAGAGTAATCGAAGTATCGCCTGTCTTGATGCTCCTGCAGAGCCCGATACGCGTACCGGGTGGTATCGGTACCGCCCGATACACGTACCGGGTGGTATCGAAATCGGGAGTGATCGGTACCGAGTCGGTACTGATGGGCATCACAGGACAGTGTACCGCTGCAGTCGACACCGAAGCCGATGTCGATGCAATCGGTACCGGTGCCGGAGTCGGTACCACCAACGGAGTTTGATGCGGTACCGAAGGCGTCACAGCTTGTATGAATGCTGTAATGGCACGCTACATGGTCAGGATATTCTGATCCATCGACACCACCAATGTCTGGATGTCGGTACCAGTAGGAACCACCGGTACCCCAGAACATAGCAACAGGTGATCAGTCGAGGCCGAGCCATCGATGTCAACCTGTGACCACATAGATAAAGCTTTGGAAGCCAGAGCCTCCCGCCGGGGTAATTTTGCCAGTGCAGATTCCTCGAGAGCAAGCCCAGAGGCATCTCGATACTTAGAGGGAGATCTACCCTTCGAGGACCGGCTGGACTTAAGTTTGGTTACCTGAGATCCATGGGAGGAAGCAGCAGCCCTGGAAGACGTCGATGCTACCGAAGCTGTATCAGAGGGAAACAGGGTACTGAGCTTGGCTCCTCGATTCTGTAGACCTCTTTTAGACATCATGGAGCAGGACTCACAATCCGCAATGGAGTGGTCAGGACCTAAACATTTTAGACATCATTCATGGGTGTCGGTGACAGAAATAGTGCCGCTGCACTTCGTGCACTTTTTAGACCCGGAGGCGGGCTTTTCCATGAGGAAAATTTTTCCTAGGCCTAAGGCCGAAGAAAGAAAAAATGCACTGAAGTGAAAACTACAGTAATTTTTTTTTTTTTTTTAATAATAAAGAAAGAAAGACCGGCGGAACCGGTCCGGTGTCTAAGAAGGCTGACATGCGACCAAAGAAATAAAAGAAAATAAAGAAATTCTTCAGCGGTGACAGGAACACGACCTGCTGGCTCCGCGGAAAAGAAGAACTGGAAAGAAGCGGTTAGGAAAGGCGGGAAGGCAGCGCGCAGGCGCTGTGGGATGCTCCCAAAAGCTTTCCTTTTGGACACTGGGGAGCGTTCCCGCGCAGGCTCCGTCGGTACCGACGATACCCATGTGTGAAGACTCATTCCTGCTTGTTCCTGGAGATAAAGCCAAGGCTCTTTTACAGTCCAAAGTATGAAGGTTCCTTTCTGCCTTAGAGGCACGAGGCCTCGGAAAGAATATAAGAAGGTAAATCGATTGATTTAAATGAAAAGGCGCGAAACCACCTTTGGCATAAAATGTGGATGAGTTCTGAGAACAACCTTATGGTGAAACCTTGTATAAGGAGGATCAGCCACTAAAGCTTGCAATTCACTAATGCGACGTGCGGAGATGATTGCAATCAGGAAGATGACCTTCCAGGATAAAAACTTTAGAGCTGTAGTAGCTAGAGGTTTAAAGGGCGGTTTCATGAGCTGTCCCAGAACTAGATTTAAATCCCATGACACCGGTGGTGGCATGATAGGAGGCTTTGTTATTAGAAAACCCCTCATGAATCTCATTATGAGTGAATGAGAGGAAATTGGCTGTCCATTTAGAGGCTTATAGGAAGCTGCAATTGCACTAAGATGGACTCTTACTGAATTGATCTTTAGACCAGAATTTGATAAATGAAGTAGGTACTCTAGTGCCAATTCCAAAGGTATCACAAGGGGGTTTAAGCCCTTTTCAGGACACCACATAGTAAAACGTTTCCACTTAAAGTAGTAAGAACATCTTGTGGAAAGTTTTCTAGAAGCTTGAAGGATATCCATTACCTGTTGGGAAAAGTTTAGATCCTGCAGGTCTAGGCTTTAAGCAACCAGGCCCTGAGATGCAGGGACTGAGGATTCGGGTGCAACAGCATCCCGTTCTCTTGGGAGAGAAGGTCTGGAGAACAGCCTAACTCCAGAGGTGCAGCTGGAGAGAGATGTAGGAGCAGGGGATACCATGTTTGTCATGGCCACTGTGGCGCTATGAGGATCATACGACCCTTGTCTCTCTGAAGCTTGAAGAGTGTTTTGGGGATGAGGGGAATGGGTGGGCAGGCATAGAGGACCCCATTGAAGGAAGAAGGCGTCCCTTGCCTGGCAATTGTGAGCCAGAATTCTGGAACAGAACTGGGGAAGTTTGGCATTCAGTGGACTTGCAAAGAGGTCTATGTCTGGGGTCCCTCAGATCTGAAATATCTTTGTCACTTGGTCAAGGTGGAGAGACCATTTGTAAGGCAGCAGTACTCAGCTGAGTTTGTTTGCCCAAAGGTTTTGGATGCCTGGAAGATATACCACAAGGTGGTGAATTTGATGCTCTCTGGCGAGGGTCCATAGTCGAAAAGCTTTGTTGCATAACGACAGAGAGCCTGTTTCGCCCTGCTTGTTCACATAGAACATTTACAAATATGTACAAAGTTTCCCATGGTTAAATTCCTAGTTGTATTTGCCTGTTATATGTAAACTCATTACAGTCTGTTGCGTGCAATGAGTATTCTGTTTAATGTAAACCGCGCTGACGAAAAAGAGTGCGGTATAAAAGAACTATAAATAAATAAATAAAATAAATAAATAAACATGGCTACTTGATTGTCCATTTGGACTAAAACTGTCTTGAAGTTGAGCCGGCAATGGAATACTCGAAGAGCTAGATAGATTGCTCTTAATTCTAGGAAGTTTATGTGAAGACAAGCCTCCTGTGGAGCCCAGGTATCCTGGGTAGAGAGATGGTACAGGTGTGCTCCCCAACCCACCTGTGATGCATCTGTTAGGGTGGCCTGGAATAGGGGTTGTTGGAAACGAGAAACCACTAAAAGATTCTGCAGTGACTGCCACCATTGTAGGGACAAGATCAGTCGTTGAGAGATTGATATCTTGTCTGACAGACATCCTGTGGCCTGTGTCCACTGTGTGGATAGGGTCCACTGCGCTGCTCGCATGTGGAGGCGAGCATAGGGAACTACATGAACTGTGGATGCCATATGTTCCAGTAATTGTAGCAGTTCTTGAGCAGTTATGGAGGATTTTCCCGCAGTTTGAGAAGCTAGTTGCACTACGCAAAAACATCGGGGCTGTGGTAGGAAAGCCCTTGACTATCTGGTATTTAAACAAGCTCCTATGAATTCCAGAGACTGGGAAGGAACAAGTTGGGATTTTGGGAAGTTTATTACCAATCCCAAGTATTGGAGGATTCAGATTGTGCAGAGCTGGCTTCTGCAACCAGGGGGGCTCGAATGAGCCAGTCGTCCAAGTAAGGGAAGGCGAATATCCCTAGGGTTCGCAGGAATGCAGCTACTACTGCCATATGATAGAGCTGATCAAATTGGTGGAGGGGTTGCTCTCTATGTTAGAGAGGGCATTGAGTCAGAAAGGATTAAAGTTTTACAGGAAACAAAATCTGCTGTAGAATCTATATGGATTGAAATTCCATGTAAAAGGGGGAAAGCAATGGCAGTGAGGGTGTACTATAGAGCGCCTTGCCAGAATGACCAAATGGATGATGAAATGCTCAAAGAAATCAAGGAAGCTAACAAATGTTACAGTTCAGTAATAATAATGGGTGATTTCAACTACCCCGGTATCGACTGGGTCAGTGTCACTTCAGGACATGCTAGGGAGATAAAGTTCCTAGATGAAATAAATGACTGCTTCTTGGAGCAGCTGGTTCATGAACCGACCAGAGGGGAAGCCATATTAGACCTAGTCCTTAGTGGAACACCAGATCTAGTGCAAGAGATAAGGGTGTTGGGGCCACTTGGCAATAGTGATCATAGCATGATCGCCTTTGATTTAATTAGTGGAGGAGGGATAGTAAGGAAATCCACAGTACTACCTTTTAACTTTCGAAAGGGAGACTATGATAAAATGAGGAAAACAGTTAAGAAAAAACTAAAAGGAGCAGTTGCAAAGGTTAAAGACGTACATCAGGCTTGGCTGTTGTTGAAAAATACTATCTTGGAAGCCCAGACCAGCTGTATTCCATGCTTTAAGAAAAGTGGAAGGAAGTCCAAAAAACTGCCAGCATGGTTTAAAGGTGAGGTCAGAGAGGCTGTTGTTGCCAAAAAAGCATCTTTCAGGAAATGGAAAAAACAGCCAAACGACGAAAACTGGAAACAGCACAAGCACTGGCAAATCAAATGCAAGGCATTGATAAGGCAGGCAAAGGGAGAATTTGAGAAAAAGCTTGCTGCGGAAGCAAAAACGCGAAGCAAAGAACTTTTTCAAGTACATTCGTAGCAAAAAACCTGTGAGAGAGTCAGTTGGTCCATTAGATGATAAAGGGGTTAAAGGAGCACTAAGAGGCGACAAGGCGATAGCGGAGAGATTGAATGAATTCTTTGCTTCAGTCTTTACTGAGGAAGATGTACGGATGTTACCCATGACTGAAGTGGTATTTAAAGGTGCGGAAGAATTGAAGGAAATATCGATACATCGGGAAGATGTATTACAACTATTAGATAAACTGAAGAGTAGCAAATCACCTGGGCCGGATGGTATACATCCAAGGGTGTTGAAAGAACTGAAATATGAGATTGCAGACCTGCTATTAGTAATCTGTGAACTATCATTAAAATCATCTCTAATACCTGAAGACTGGAGGATCGCCAATGTAACACCAATTTTTAAAAAGGGTTCCAGGGGTGATCCGGGAAACTACAGACCGGTGAGCCTCACGTCAGTACCGGGGGAAAAAAATGGTAGAAACCATCATAAAGAATAAAATTACTCAGCATGTAGATAGTCATGACCTAATGGGAGACAGCCAACATGGCTTTAGACAAGGAAGATCTTGTCTTACTAATCTGTTATGTTTTTTTGAAGGAGTGAATAATCAGGTGGACAAAGGTGAGTCGGTTGATATTGTGTATCTGGACTTTCAGAAAGCCTTTGACAAGGTCCCTCATCAGAGACTTTTGGCAAAACTAAAGAGTCATGGGATAGGAGGCAGTGTACTATAGTGGATCAGGAACTGGTTAAAAGATAGAAAGCAGAGGGTAGGGCTAAATGGCCAATTTTCCCAATGGAGAAAGGTGAATAGTGGTGTACCCCAGGGATCTGTGCTGGTCCGCTGCTTTTTGACATATTCATAAATGACCTGGAAAGTGGAATAACGAGTGAGGTTGTCAAATTTGCAGATGACACAAAACTATTTAAAGTTGTTAAAACCCAAGAGGATTGTGGAAAATTGCAAGAGGATCTTGATAAATTGGAAGACTGGGCATCAAAATGGCAGATGAAATTTAATGTGGACAAGTGCAAGGTTATGCACCTAGGGAAGAACCACCCAAACTATGGTTACACGATGCAAGGTTCCACATTAGGAACCACCACCCAGGAAAGAGATTTAGGCGTCATTGTGGATACCATGTTAAAACCCTCGGCCCAGTGTGCAGCGGCAGCCAAGAGAGAAAATAGAATGCTAGGTATGATAAGGAAAGGAATGGAAAATAAAACAAAAGATATTATAATGCCTTTATATCGTTCCATGGTGAGACCGCACCTTGAATATTGTGTGCAATTCTGGTCGCCGTATCTTAAAAAGGATATAGCGATTTTAGAAAAGGTTCAGAGAAGAGCCACCAAAATGGTAAAGGGGATGGAAGGATACTCCTATGAAGAAAGGCTAAAGAGGTTAAGGCTCTTTAACCTGGAAAAGAGACGGCTGAGGGGAGATATGATAGAAGTCTATAAATTAATGAACGGAGTGGAACGGGTGAACGTAGATCGATTGTTTACCTTATCAGAATATAGAAAGACTAGGGGACATGCAATGAAGCTACAGGGTAAACTATTTAAGACTAATAAAGAAAATAATTTTTCATTCAACGTGTAATCAAACTCTGGAATTTGTTACCGGAGGATGTAGTAAAGGCTGTTAGTGGAGCTGGGTTTAAAAAAGGTTTGGACAAGTTCCTGGAGGAAAGGTCCATAAACCATTATTAAGAAGGGACCCAGGATATCAATGCTTGAAGCAATACAAGCATTGTGGAACCTGTGTCCCTTGGGGAAACTGCTAGGTACGTATGACCTAGATTGGCAACTGTTGGAAACAGAATACTGGGCTTGATGGACCTTGGTCTGACCTAGTATGGCATATCTTATGTTCTTATGTTCTTATAACTGACTCCAACTCTGCAGCCTTATCAGTCATGGGTTTGCCAAAGTTATTTTCTCCGTGGCAGGGGGCATGGGGCATTGACCAACTTGTCCTGAACACATTTCTTCAGGTCAGAGGACTATAGTCAGGCCTGGCATCGGGCAGATACCCGCCACAGCTACTCTAGCCGCCAACTCAAAGCTATCATAGGCTGCCCGAGTCAAACTTGGGGCACACACTGACACCCGAGGCCAGGGTCCAGAACCGCTGGAGAGGTTCCTCAGAGAGACCAGCCGAGAATCCAGCAAGTTCCTTCACCAGGTCCCTCAGGTATATGCCCATGTACAGCTGATATTCCTAGAACAGGACAATGAGCATAGAGCCCTGGTAGCACTTTCTGACCAGGGCATCCAAGATGCAAGCCTCCCTACCCAGGGGCATTGAGGAGTGTGTCTTGTTTCTTAAACGCATGGTTAACTCCATCATCATGGAGTTGTGTGGCAGCTATGCTTTGACAGTCAAGGCTCCGGCAGACCAGATACATCAAGTCCAGCTGTCTGCTCACTATGGGCACACCAATGCAGGGTCTCCCACATTTGGAGGAGCAGCCGCTCCAGGATCGGCCTCATAATGGAGAATCTCAGGTTCCTTGGTCTGTCTCAAAGGCCAGTGCCTTAGTCATGTCCCGCACAAAGTCAAGGGAAGTCATGTCTTCAGGTGGAGACAGACGCTGGGTCTTGGTGGGAGATGGATTGGAGGGCACATACCGATGCAGACACGTATCTGGGGATTTGTTGTCCTTGGTCTCCCAGATAGACTCTTAGTCTGAGGTGGTGTCGGGGGTGGTCCAGACACTGATGGCACCGGCCCCCGAAGGCCCTGTGGTCGGAGCCGTAGCCACTTACTGGGGATGATCTCTGTCCCGAGCATCGGTACAGATGTCGAGCGACCTCTTGAGGCTGGTGGCACTCAAGGATCTGCTCAATCTCCACGGAATTCCTTGAGGGTCAACGGGTCAGTAATTAGGAGTGATGACCCAGTAGAGCCATGCATCAAAGCCCGCTGCTGGGCCATGAAGGCAGATAGACTATGCTCCAAGGCTGCCATCCAGGTATGGAGGCCAGATGGCTTCGCAGCCTTCGGCACAGATACCAAGGGACTCTGGCCTGATCTTGGCTCCATCAAAGGGGAGTCTTCGACCAGGATGGCCTTGGGGCACAGAGGCCAGTCGCCAGATGCCAATGATTCCCATTGGGGTATTTTGGTCAGCCGCTCCTGCCCTTTTCTCTCAGATCCGTGACTGTGGGTCCAGGGCCCGTGAGACATGCCCACTTTCAAAGACTCGCCCACCAATGCGGTCTTCGAGGGTTTCCGACTCTTCTTGGGTTCTTCCTCGGGTGTCCAGCTGGAGGACCCGCAGCCTCGGGGTTCCAAGCCAACAAGGTCTCCCCATGCTTCCAGGGTTCTGGAGGGGCCCTGGAGCGGGGTGTCACCAGGGACTCAGACACAGAGTCCATCTTGGGGAAGTAGGACTCCCATTGCTGCTGACAGCTCTTGATGGTCTTGGAGGTCATCTTCTTGCAGAGACTACAGTCCAAGGGTGACGGTCATGGTCCAGTCCGAGGCATCGGAGGCAGCAGTCGTGTGGGTCTATACACAACAGTATGGGCACATCTGTCACAATCCTTAAAGCCACTGGCCAAGGCCATGATGGGGAAGATGGCCTCCACGAGGTTAAAAGCCCCAGGCCCAGTCAGGGAAAAAAGGCGTGAAGCCAGTCGAGAAGCTCTCAAAGAAAGAGAGAAAAAGAAACTGACCCGAGACATGATGCAGAGGCAAGCGAGCTCGAGAGCGGGAAAGAGAACCAGTACATGACCGGAGAAGGGAGAAAAAAAAAAAAAAAAAAGGACGAGAAAAAAATAACACTTTTCCCAGGGAAAACAGACACACTCCGGTGGGCTCCACGGAAGAAAGGAGACTGAGGCAAGATGGCACACATGCAACGTTGTCACCCATATGTGAGAACTGACTTCCTGGCTTGTTCCCGGAGAACCTAGGATATCATTCTGAATTTTTCTCTAACAAGGAATTTGTTGAGACCCCTTAGATCTAGAATGGACCTGAACCCTCCTGTCTTCTTTGAGATAAGTATGGAGAGTAGAAGCCCCTGCCTTCTCGGGTGAAACTCTTTCTACGGTCCCCGGAGCTAACAGGGTGGACACCGCAATCAATAGGAGATTGGCCTGCAAGGGGCTTGCAGGATAATCCATTGTAGAGGTGGTTAGGGTAAGCTTTTGTGGTGAAGCAGACAGTCCCCTTGGACGATGTTGAGTCCACTGCTGTGATGTGGAAAGATGCCACCTGTGGGCATAGGAACAGTCTGCCTGTTATGTGAAGGGGTGGGAGACCCTGCAGAGACAGAGTAGCTACGAGGGTTGCTATTTATATTTCTGGCCTTAGCAACAGTAAGTGTTGCCAGGCGCCATCCAATAGTTCCATTGGAACACTGACATTGTTGAACATAACCTTATTCATAACATTTTATCATTTGGGCGGATTTGTTGTTTACAGTAACTTGAAAAATTCATCTCGGGCGAAAAATGGAATTAACTCGTGAACATTTTTGTGCGATTATTTTTCATAACTTTCGACGTGGATCATCAAGACAAGAGTGCATCGATGAACTTAATTTTTTAAACAGTGATAAAGCACCATCCTACAGCACTGTAAAAAACTGGTATAACGAATTCAATCGTGGCCGACGTTCGCTCCAGGACGAATTCCGTCAGGGTCGTCCAAAATCGGTTGTTGTGCCAGAAAATATCGATGCTATGTGTGAACTGATAAAGCAAGATCGTCATGTGACATACCGTGAGATTGAGGCATCTTTGGGCATTAGTATGACAAGCATCAATAAGATATTGCATGATCATTTGGCTGTAAAAAAGATTTGTTCGCGTTGGATCCCGTATAATTTGACAAACGCTCAAAAGAAGGCTCGTGTCGATTGGTGCAAGGAAATGTTGAAAAAATACATTCAAGTTGCATCAAAGACTGTGTATAACATCTACACAGGTGACAAATCATGGATCTATGAATATGAGCCCGAAACAAAGCAGCAATCGACTGTATGGGTCTTCCAAGATGAGCCAAATCCAACAAAAGTTGTTTGCGGAAGAAGCACATTGAAGCAAATGGTTGCCTGTTTCTTCGGCATTACCGGTCACGTGGTGACAGTGCCGTTAGAGCAACGTAGGACGGTCAATTCTGAATGGTACACGACCATTTGTTTACCAGAAGTCTTCGGAGAAATTTGGAAAAAGTCAAAGAAGAGGCGAATAATTCTTCATCATGACAATGCGAGCTCTCACACACCGGCTCAAACAAAGGAATTTTTGACCAGCCAAAACATCAAATTGATGGGTCATCCACCGTACAGCCCTGATTTGGCACCCAATGACTTCTTTTTATTCTTTTTATTCCCGCACATCAAAAACAAATTACGTGGTCAATGATTTTCAACACCCGAAGATGCGGTTGATGCATTAAAAACGCATGTTTTGGAGTTACCTCAATCGGAGTGGAAAAAGTGCTTCGAAAATTGGTTCAAAAGCATGCAAAAGTGTATTGATATTCATGGAGAATATTTTGAAAAACAATAAAACCAATTTCGATCATAAATATTTGTTTTTTCATTATTAGGCCAGAAATATAAATAGCAACCCTCGTATGCACTCTAGGAAGGAGTCAAAAAACAGGTGCTGGCTGTGGCTGTACAGCTGGCTGTGGTTTAGGCCTCAGACGTTTTGGGCTGGCGAGGACCCTGCTGTCTCTGCTGTGGCTGCTGAGGTTGGTAAGCAGCTGAAGGTGGATAAGAACGATAATGTCTTCTTTTTGGGATAGAAAGACTTCTTTGGATTAGTCTCTCTCCTAGAAGGGTCTGACGTCTTTCTGGAGAGTCGTTTGCGGGTGAGACCATCTCTCCAGCCTCTCTCTCGCCAACCCTTTCCAAAGAGCATCTTTCCAGAACAGAGGATATTGGCTAATTTATCTTGAACCTACTGTTCCAGGTCAGATGCTTGGAGTCAGGCCATTCTGAGAACACAGATGAAAACTGTTGAAGTTCTGCTGGATAACTCAAAGGCATCGAAAGATGCTCTGGTAAGTAACTTGGATGTATTCTGATTTTGCCCGATTAAGGCCAGGAATGCATCATGTTTGTCCTCAGGAAGGACAGGAGCAAAGTTCTCTAGATCCCTGGAGATACATGCCCATGTAGAGCATCTAAGAAGTAATTCTAGAAGTGAGCATGCTTGCCTGAAAGCAATGATGCCCAAAGGCATCACGAGTTCTGGAGTCTTTTCCGGGAGGCATGGAAGAATGATTCTTAGAACACCTGATGAGATGCATCGCTGATTCCACTACCATGGAATGGTGAGGCTTTTGAAAGCCAGGGCATGATGCAACTCTGTACATAGTATCTAGTCACTTGCTAATAAGTGGAACAGTGGGGGATCCAATGTACCAGTAATGCAGCAGTCTCTTTGGGCGCCAAGGGGTATTGGAGGATTTCCAATTCCCCTGCCTTTTGTTCCATCTTGGAAGTCACAGCAATCTGCAGACCCGCTGTCATGTCTCGGATGAAGTCTTGAAGAGACATGCCCTCTGGTTGGAACGGACAGCGCTCATGAGGATGGGAGTGATCAAAAGGGAGATCCTGGGTTCCCCTGGAGTCCTCTGATGCATCACTGGAATCGAAGGTAGAGTCCGACCGATAAAGTCGAAGTACCGGCCGTCCCTCGATATTGTCTATGCGGCACCAGGAGCCTGTTGGATACTACCAATGATGGTCGATTCCAAAGGAGGCATCAGAAGGAGAAAAAACCTCCAATACCGGTTTGAGGGCAGGTATTTGCCTTAAGCCGGATGACGACTGCTGTGCCACAGGAAATGTCGATACAGTCGGTACCGAAGCTGCCAGGAGTCCTGTCAAGCTCCTCTCGATAGCAAGGATGTGCTAGTTGAGGGAGGCAGCCAATGCCTGAGTGGATTCACATATAGGGTTTTGATCCACCGTCCCAGAGCACGGATGCAGTAGCTATCCGGAGAAAGAGGCCTCAGGAGCATCCTGGAGGCCCTGTGGTGCTTTGGAGGGATGGTACTCCCACCAGGGCTGTTTGGCAGGTCGGTCTGCATCAGATGCACTTTTCGATGAATCTTGATGACTATGAAGGGACTTACCTCGATGACTGGTATCAATTTTCGATGCCGATCAAAAGACTTAGTCTTATGTACAGACTTTGAGACGACCTGAGAACCAACAGAGGAGGCTGACATCCTCGACAATGCAGAAGCAACTGAAATAGAGTCTGCAGCAAACAGAGAACCATATTGTCTGGCCCTGTTCTTTAGGTCTCATTTTGTGCACCTACTCTTGCCACCTTGCTGGGCAGACTAGATAGACCATACTGGTCTTTATCTGCCGTCATATACTATGTTACTATATGCCATTTGTTAGTATAAGGACAATCAGTAAGTAAATTGTCTGGGCCCAAACATTTTAAACATTAATCATGTTTATCAATGACGGATATTGTACCAGAACACTTGGTACATTTTTTTAAACCGCTGATATGTTTTTCCATCGTGGTGGAAAAGAGTAGGCCAAGGCCTAATTTGGCAGTAGAACCACCAAAAATTGAAAAATAAATTGAAAAAATATTTTGAAATGAAATATTGGGGCTGGAATCAGAAAAGGTACTGGCATCGACGGAAAGGCAGAGCACAGATCTAAACGAAAAAAAAATGACTTTTTTGGTGGTGACAGGAAGAAACCTAAAGCTGGCTCCGTGAAAAAAAGAACTCAGGACTTGGGAAGGTAGATGCACAGGCGCAGTGGATTACTCCCAAAAGCTTTACAATTGGACACTGGGGAGCATTCTCACATGAGCTCAGTCGGTACAGATGATATCCATATGTGAAGACTGCATTCCTGCTTGTTCCTGAAAATAATGGGTAAATGTAGATTGTTTACTCCTTCAAAAAGTAGAAGGACTAGGGGACACACAATGAAGCTATAATGTAACCCATTCAAGAGTAATAAAGAGAAAATATTTTTTTCACTCAATGCATAAAACTACAGAATTTGTTACAGGAGGATATAGTAAATGCTGTTAGTGTAGCTGGGTTTAAAAAAAGGTTTGGACAAGTATCTGGAGGAAAAGTCCATAAACCATTATTAAAGAGGACTCAGGAAATGCACTGCTTACCCAGCACAAGCATTTTGGAACCTGTGTTCTATTTTTGATAATTATGTTTTTGATAATTATTTGTGTTTTTATGTTTTAGTGGTAATTGTCCCCTGATGAATGCCAGTTAGGTCGAAACACGTGTAGGGCGACCATTCAATAAAGTTGCTTTTTTCTCCAAGGGACCTTACGCCCACTTTTCCTTTTTGGTAACCTGCCAGGTATTTGTGACCTGGATTGGCCACTGTTGGAAACAGGATACAGGGCTTAATGGACCTTGGTTTGACCCAGTATGGCATTTCTTATGTACTTCTGGAGAAGCAACCGCAATATTGTGCCATTCCTTTTAAAGGTGCAAACTCTGGATGACTAGTAAAACACAAAAATTCTTCAATGGATGACAGATAGCAAAAAATAAGTCAGCTAATGAATGTGATGCAAATATATACATATTTTATCACATTATTATATTAAAATCAAGTAACGTAAAAATGAGAAAATAAAAGCATGTTCCAACACCATAGTTTTAAGTGGCTGCTTGGCCGCTCCAGGAAAATAATCTTTTCAATTCATTTAGACAAGGGATAAAATTCATGCCCTCTGAAACTATTGCTAGTGCTGAGTTTTTGAATAGTCTAAAAAGAACTTTGCATTGAGAATTAATTTTGCTCACTGTCAAGCAGAGGCATTTCAGGTGCTTAATGTGGATTCTAATATGTACATATGCAGACTTGAAGAGCAGAACAGTTTGCAGAGAAATCTGAACTTCCTCTTGGGATTTCTTCAGATCTCTTAGATGCAATATTGGCCTCAATATTTCCAACATCAACAGAATTAAAAATTATCTGGAGTAAAGCATAGTTACTCACCTGTAACAGGTGATCTCCAGGAACAGCAGGAATTTGGTCTTCACATATGGGTATCGTCGGTACCGACGGAACCTGCGCGGGAACGCTCCCCAGCGTCCAATAGGAAAGCTTTTGGAAACATCAAACAGCACCTGCATGCTGCCTTCCCGCCTTTCCCAACTGTCTCTCTCCAGTTGAGTTTAAAGCTGAGACAAAGAGAGGGAAAGAGAAAGAGAGCGAAAGATACAGAGATACAACTCCTAGGGGAGGTGGGTGGGTTGTGAAGACTAAATTCCTGCTGTTCCCGGAGATCACCTGTTACAGGTGAGTAACTATGCTATCTCCAGGAACAAGCAGGAATGTAGTCTTCACATATGGGGACTCCCTAGCTGCAGATGCCAGGGAGAAAACCCCAGAAGTTGCGTGCCCCTGTGAAAGGGCTCCACTTCCCCCAATGATCTCTGGCATCCTACCAGGGATGGTGAGTAGGAATTGATTAAGTATGGAACAGGTGTTGAAGAACAGCCTGACCAAACAAGGCATCCTGGCGGGAGTCCTGGTCTAAGCAGTAATGGGCTGTGAAGGTATGAACCGAAGCCCAAGTAGCTGCTCGACAGATGTCATCGATAGACACAGAGTGAAGGTGAGCCATAGAGGCTGCCATGGCTCTCACATTGTGAGCTGTGACATGGCCTTCAAGAGGAAGGTTCTTACTGTCATAGGCAAAAGATATACACTGAGCAATCCAGCTGGACAGTGTTCTTTTGGAGACTGGAAGTCCCAAATGACTAGGATCCAAAGCAACAGAGTTGAGGGGACTTCCTATGTTGCTTTGTCCTTTGCAAGTAAAAGGCCAAAGCCCTTTTACAGTCCAAAGTATGAAGATTCCTTTCTGCATTTCAGGCGTGAGGCCTTGGGAAGAATACAGGAAGGTAAACCACTTGGTTTAAATGAAAAGGTGACACCACCTTTGGCATAAAGTGTGGATGAGTCCTAAGGACTACCTTATCAATATGGAACATTGTATAAGGAGGATCAGACACCAACGCTTGCAATTCACTGATGCGACGTGCTGATGTGATTGCAATAAGAAAGATGACCTTCCAGGAAAGGAATTTCAAAAAGGTAGTAACTAATGGTTCAAAAGGCGGCTTCACGAGCTGCCCAAAAACCAGATTTAAGTCCCATGCCACCACTGGTGGCTTAATGGGAGGCATAGTTAGAAGAAGGCCTCTCATAAATCTCACTATGAGAGGATGAGAAGAAATAGGCTGTCCATTTAGAGGCTTGAAAGCAGCTGCAATAGCACTCAAATGAACTCTCACTGAATTATTGGTCTAAAGCCCTGCATTAGATAAATGAAGGAGATACTCCAGTAATAACAGAGGTATCACAAGAGGGTTAAGACCCTTCTGCGAGCACCATATGGTAAACATTTTCCACTTGAATGCATAAGAGCGTCTTGTGGAAGGCTTCCTGGAAGCATAAAGGATATCCTTTACCTGCTGAGAAAGGTTAAGACCGTGAAGTTCTAGGCTTTCAGAACCAGGCCCCGAGATGCAGAGACTGGGGATTGGGATGCCACAGCATCCCGCCCTCCTGAGAAAGGAGATTTGGAGCAGATCCCAACTCCAGAGGCGGAGCTTGAGAGAGATGTAGGAGCAGAGGGAACCACATTTGCCGTGGCCAATGTGGAGCTATGAGAATCATATGACCTCTGTCTCTCTGAAGCTTGAACAGGGTTCTGGGAATTAGGGGAATGGGTGGAAAGGCATACAGGAAGTCGTGGCCCCAATGGAGGAGGAAAGCATCCCTGGCCTGGCAAACCTGAGCCAGAATTCTGGAACAGAACCGGGGAACTTTGGCATTCAGCGGACTTGCAAAGAGGTCTATGTCCGAAGTTCCCCAAATTTGGAAAATCTTGGCCACCTGGTCTGCATGCAGAGACCATTCGTGTGGAAGCAGAATTCGACTGAGTCTGTCTGCACAAAAGTTTTGAATGCCTGGAAGATACACTGCAAGGAGATGAATCTGATGCTCTCTGGCGAGGGCCCATAGTCGCAAAGTTTTGTTGCATAGTGACAGAGAGCCTTGTTCACATAGAACATGGCTACTTGATTGTCCGTTTTAACTAGGACTGTCTTGTAGCTGAGCTGGGTGTGGAATACTGAAAGAGCAAGGAAGATTGCTCTGAGTTCCAGGAGACTGATGTGTAGATATGCCTCTTGTGGAATCCAGGTACCCTGGGTAGAGAGGCCTTGCAGGTGGGCTCCGCAACCCACCTGTGAGGCATCTGTTGTTAGAGTGGCTTGGGATGGGGGTTGCTGAAAAGGAAACCCCACCAAAAGGTTTTGGGGTGACTGCCACCATTGGAGGGACAAAATAAGGCGATCTAAGTTTGCTATTTAGTCTGACAGGCAACCTGACGCCTGAGTCCACTGAGTGGATAAAGTCCACTGGGCTGCCCTCATATGGAGGCGAGCATAAGGAACCACATGCACGGTGGATGCCATGTGGCCTAGCAACTAACATTTCCGGAGCAGTGAGGTGAGGCTTTAGCATTGCTTGGGAAGCTAACTGCACAATGCCAAGGTAGCGAGGCTGTGGAAGGTAGGCCCTTGTCTGCCTGGTATCCTGCAGAGCTCCTATAAACTCCAGGGACTGAGTGGGGGCAAAGTTGAATTTTGGGAGGTTTACGACAAGTCCCAAATAATGAAGGATGCGCATTGTGCGAGAGCACGCAACCCTGGCCTCTGGCTCTGAAGGGGCTCGAATGAGCCAGTCGTCTAAGTAAGGGAAGATGAATATTCCTAGGGTGCGGAGAAATGCTGCCACCACAGCCATGCATTTTGTGAATACCCTTGCAGCAGAGGACAGGAAAAAAGGAAGAACCCTGTATTGGTAGTGCTTCCCTTGAAACAGAAAGCGAAGGAACTTTCGATGAGTTGGATGGACGAGAACATGAGTGTACGCATCTTTGAGATCTAGAGAACAAAGCCAATCCTGACTCTGAAGGTATGGCAGCAGAGTTCCTAGAGAATTCCTTTTGAACTTCTCTTTGAACAGGAATTTGTTCAATTTTCTGAGGTCTAAGATGGGTCTGTGTCCTCCTGTTTTCTTTGGAATAAGGAAATAGGGGGAGTAAAACCCTGTACCCCGCTGGGTAATGAGTACCTCTTCTATTACCCCTTGGGCAAGAAGCACAGTGATCTCTTGACCTAACTGGTAGTTGAGAGAGGTCTAAGAATTGAACTGTCTTACCATTGTAGGGGGGGGGCATGTCGAGGAAATGAAGCTTGTACCCCTCTCTTACAACAGAGTCCAATTTTCTGCTATCATCTGACCCCATCTGGGCGCAAAATGACAAAACCTTCATGGGATGGTGGAGGGTTCTGGGCCGTTCAGGGCCAGGAAGGCAAAGTTCTCTAGATAGGAGTCAAAGCCCCTGTCGAGGCTGAGTCTGCAGAGCCGGTGGAGGCTTAGCTGCTTTTATCTTTCTTTGTCTAGGTTGTTGCTGCTGTCCCTTTTGGGCAGACTGACCTAAACAATGCCCCTGTTGGGTATAGGAGGGAGAAAACTTCTTACTGAAGAATTGTTTGAGGATTTTTTCCTCGCAGGATCAGCTGTAGATTTAGACAATCTATCCAAAATGATATTGTCAGCATCTATCTCATTAGCTTTTTCCTGCCAATTCTTGCCAAAGAGATTCTCTCCTGTGCAAGCAATATTCCCTAGTTTATCCTGTACCCAAAGTTCCAAGTCAGATGCCTGGAGCCAGACAATCCTAAGTGCACCTATGGCAATGGCAGATGTTCTGCTTATGCACTCAAAGCAGTCAAAAGCTACATGATTCAAACTTGGAAACATCCTGAGCATGTTTGACAAGGGCGAGATTATCTTGCCTCTTATCAGGAAGGAGAGGGCTCTAAATCGCCTGTGACCTCCTTAAGGAACATTCCCATATATAAGATATAGAAAATGATCCTAGCAGAAAGCATGGAAGCCTGGAAGGTTCGACGTCCAAAGGCGTCAAGAGTCCCACACTCACATCCTGGAGGATTAGATGCATGCCTTTTTGCACTCTTTATCCTTCTCATTACTGACTCCACCACGATGGAATGGTGTGGTAATTGAGTCTTCTGAAACCCAGGACAGGGAGGAACTCGATACATAGTGTCACGTCTTTGAGAGTGAGGAGATGTGGTTAGAGGTGTTTCCCACATCCTTAACATGAGATCATGCAAGATCTCATGAATAGGAAAGGTAGCTGCCTCCTTGGGAGCTTTAGGGTATTGCAGGATTTCTAATTCCTTTGCCCTAGGCTCTTTTTCAGGAGCCACTGTGATGGAAAGACCTTGAGCCACATTTCATATAAAATCCTGAAAGGACATATCCTCTGGTGGAGACATCCTACCCTGAGGAGAAGAAGAATCCTCACGAAGTACTCTGGTATCGGCAGAGCTTTCAGAGTCTTCAGACTCATCCAAGGATTCAAAGTATCTCCGATCCGGGTGATCGTGCAAGGCACGGTACCAGTACTGATCTAAGTCGGCATCGGAGTGGTTCGGTACCGACCTGTCGATACCGGATGGATACACATGACTCGGTCCCGGTAGAATACCTGCCGATGTCGATGCAGTCGATGCCGGCACCGGTTGAATTGTCTGAAGTGGTTTCAAGGGCATCGAGACAGTGAAAAGAGCCGCCAGACTGCATTCAATAGCCAAGAATCTCTGGTCTATCGACGCTGCCGATGCTTGTGTATCAGTACGGGAAGAAGCGGCCGGTACCCCAGAACATGGCAACAGTAGTTCTGCCGAGATTGAAGCCTCGAGAACATCCTGGAGCCCCGTTAGTGCTTTGGAAGCTGAAGCCTCCCGCTGGGGCAATTTTGCTGGTGAAAGTCCCTCAAGGGCAATGCCAAAGGTATCTCGCTGTCTAGAAGGAGATCTACCCTTTGAGGACCAGCTAGATTTATGTTTAGTTACCTGAGATCCATGGGAGGAAGACGAAGCCTTGGAAGACGGAAATGCCACGGAGGCTGCATCAGAGGGAAAAAGGGTGCTAAGCTTAGAAGCTCGGTACTGCCGGCCCCTTTTCGACACCATCCCACAGGCAACACACTCTGAAATAGAGTGGTCAGGATCTAAACATTTGAGGCCCCACTCATGGGTGTCGGTGATGGAGATGGTACTGCCACACTTAGAACACTTTTTAAAACCCGAAGCGGGTTTTTCCATTCTGAAGGAAAAGTTGGGCCTAGTCCCCTAAATGGTGCGTGGCACCCGAGAAAAAATTACTGGAAAGACTCCAGAAGAAAGTTTCTTTTTTTTTTTTTTTTTTTTTGAAGAAAAGAAAAAAGAACCCGTGGTACCGGTGTAGTGTCAAGGGAAGGCAGACGCGACCACAAAAAAAGAAGAATAGTAGGGATTTTTCCTGCGGTGACAGGATGTGCGACCTGTCGGCTCCGCGGAAAACGAAGAACTGGAGAGGGACAGTTGGGAAAGGCGGGAAGGCAGCACGCAGGCACTGTAGGATGCTCCCAAAAGCTTTCCTATTGGACGCTGGGGAGCGTTCCCACGCAAGCTCTGTCGGTACCGACGATTCCCATATGTGAAGACTACATTCCTGCTTGTTCCTGGAGATAAGCCTTTGTTGATCTGATTCCAGAACATGCTCTACTGCATTTTCTAAAATGAGTATTCTAACCTCTTCTCATAAATGTGTGCTTGGCGGGATCCTAGTCAGAGTGGCCTGCACGATCTGATGGCATGTGCAAGAGAGATAGTCAATCTCGTCTACTTACTATTTTAATAATGAAAGACAAGCTAAATTTAAATCAAGACTTCATGAAGAGTTGTATCTTGCCACTTGCCTTCAACACACAAACAGGTGTTGAGATGGAAAGTGTAGTTACTCACCTGTAACAGGTGTTCTCCAGGGACAGCAGACTCCGCCGGTGTTGACGTCACTTCAGACCTTCCTTTGAGAGATGGAGGAAGTACTGAAGGATCCACTGAATGGGACACGAGAACGGGTTGATCTGGAGCCCCGAGCACCAGACCAAGAAGCATCGCCACTTGAAGGCGTAGGCCTGTCTAGTGGAATCCTTCCTTGAGATGAGGACCACCTCCTTAACCTTCTCCAGAAGTGCCAGAGAGCTAGGGAACCCTTTCAGCCGCCAGGCCGTGAGGGATAAGGAGGCTAGGTTAGGGTGCTGCACCCGCCCCTCCTCCTGTATTAGCAGATCCGGGGCAGAGCCCAGGGGAACAGGAGACTCCGTCGACAGCCAGAGGAGAAGCAAGAACCAAGGCTGCCGAGACTATGATGGGGCTACGAGGATCAACAATGCCCAATCCCGCTGAGCCTTGAATAGGTTTCTCACAATGAGAGGGAAGGAAAGGAATGCATAGAGCAGGCGGGATAACCAGTGCACAAGGAATGCATCTGGACTCTCCCTGCTTGGGTGTGGCACCAGGCCACAAAAACAGGGAAGCTGTGCGTTCTGGGGACTGGCAGAGAGGTCTATCTCCGGCATCCCCCAGTGAAGAAACAGCCAGCCCACCACACCTTGATCCAGCCTCCATTTGTGGGGGCGAAGGATCCTGTTGAGTCTGTCCGCAAGCACCTTCTCCTGACCCGGAAGGTAGGTCGCCCTGAGGGACATCTTCCGTTGCACAGTGAAGGAGGAGGAGGACGACCGCTTCCCGGCAGAGGGAGTATGATCCAGTGCCCTCCTCCTTGTTGGCATAGAAAGCACAGTAACTTGCCTGTAACAGGTGATCTCTGGGAACAGCAGGAATAAGTCTTCACATATGGGTACGTCAGTACCGAAGGAGTCTGCGCGGGAACGCTTCCCAGCGTCCAATCAAAGAGCTTTTGGAAGCATCCTACCACGCCTGCGTGCTGCCTTCCTGCCTTTCCCAACTGCCTCTCCTCAGTTAAGTTTTAAAGCTGAGACAGAGAGAGAGAGAGGAAAGGAAAGATAGAGATACAACTCCTGGGGAGGTGGGTGGGTTGTGAAGACTTATTCCTGCTGTTCCCAGAGATCACTTGTTACAGTTAAGTAACTGTGCTATCTCCAGGAACAAGCAGGAATGAGTCTTCACATATTGGGACTCCCAAGCTGAGATGCCTGGAGTCCCAGCATGTTATAGGTTGGAACATGCTATCCTGCACAACACCAGGCATCCTGAGGATGGAGGATAGGAGTTGAAGAAAGAAAGGTGCTGTGGAACAGCTAACCTAGCATAGGACTGCAGAAAAGGAGTCCATGTGTGGATGATAAATGTCATCAATGATATTGTAAAGAAATAAATTGCAATAGGGACCTCCCAAACAGGAATTTAGAGAAGTATGGAGGTTCATAGGATCTACTGGGGAACCCAGTAGAGGAACCTCAAGAAGTACCTCACTATAGTGGAGGTAGGAAACCTGTAGGAAAAATAATGGAGGTCAGAATCCTGAAGGGAACAGGGAACCCCAGTAGGAAAACCAGGGGTAGTACAAAAAATGGTGGGCCTTAAGCGGAAGGCTTTATGATAAAAACTGAACTCTTTTGGCAAAAGAGTGGCTCACTCTTAGGAACAAAAGAGAAGCTAACCGATTTGGACAAACAGGCTCAGTCCTTGTGGGGGAGAAAGGGTATGGGAACCTCCTGTATCCCAAAAGGAAGGACAACGCCGGAGGTGTTAGCCTGTGAGTAGCTGAAGATCCGCAATATCTCTCCAAACTGAAGTCAGCTGGGAGAGATATTGGACATGGAGAACTTCAGAGGTACCTAACCTTAGGGCTATGTTAGGTGTTAACTATCACCAAGTGGTTGTGAGTGTAGGATCCCAAAACATGCTGGATAGCATAGTATGGGTAAAAACCCTTCTGTCAGAGTCATATGGCTATATGAGCCTCGACAGTCAGGTAGATAAAGCAGAATACATATCTACCGATAGTAGAATATCTCGAGATATATATATATATCACACACACACATACATATATATACATATAGATATATATATCATATAGATATATGAGAATATATCTATAGTGAGATATGAGGGGTATAAATACTCACACGATAGACAGACATCTGTAAGATGTGTGCTATAGGTATGAATATATATATGTATATACCTGTATATGGAAATCTGCAAGAAGCAGACAGAATATGTCCACAAGGCATTCACATAGGAAAAATGTGGAGAGGAAAGATTCATCTAAGAACAAGAAGGTGGAACCTACTTGAGAAGACATGTAGAGAATCAATTCCAACTGGTTATGGCTACAGGGATGCTAGGTAGTAGGATAACCAGGATGGTTACATGAAAAGCAGAGGATGGTATCAGTCAGCAGCCTGCAAGTCCTGAGTATTTTAGAACTCTAGCATGGTAAGTGAACAGAAGACGCATAAGAATGAGATACCATGGAGACCTGGTTAAGGGCAAAGGGGTATCATGCGTTCTTACCATGAGGACGAGCTGGAAGGAGGAAACATATTCCCTATTGGAAATACTATGGACCAAGAAGGGATTAGCAACTCCTTAAGCTTTCACGTAAGAGTAGGTCTATGTGCGTTATAGTAAAAAAGGAGAACTTTTCTAGTCATGGCAGATATGACTGAAAAAAGCCTTTTTCAACCATCTAGTATAGCTGTTGGAGAAAAAAAACCCATGCTCTCTAGCAAGGGCCAATAGTGGAGAGCTCCTCTGTAGAAATGCAGAGAGCATTATGCAGGAGAATAAGGAGATAGAACTGGCTACAGAAAAACCAGTAGCTAGGTCAACTATGCTGCCAAACCCGTGGGAATGGAGATGGTAGAAAGAGAAGACAATCCAACAAGTTTGTAGTGAAAAGTTTTCAAAGACAGAAGACAGCATCGACTTGGAGTCACTACTAATACCAGACAGAATATTATTGGAGGACAAATCTGGTTACAGGTGGACAAGAACCAGTGGTCGAAACATAAAGGCTCCTGCATTGGTAGCTGCTAGCCAGACAGCAGAAGAATGGTACTGTTGAAAAACAGAAAGGACAGACAAAGCAAGAGTAGAAACTCTGGAGGTGTCTGATGAACTGCAGCAAAGCAAGATTGAAAAAGAGGAGTGACTCAGAAAAGAGAACTCCGCACTAGAAAAGAAAGAAATTAGAGAGGCTGAAGAAAAGCCCTCCAGTGAGCAATACCACTCTTACAGAGGAAAACCCTTGTAAGAGGGTAAAGAAAATGGAGCTGAAGAAAACTTACAATATAGTAAGTTAATAGAAAGGAAAGGAGACATACTGGCACAGGAAACTATCATTTGATAGTGGATGGACCTCTTTCCCTAGAAGGAAAAGAGAACCCTGTGACCTAGAAGCATGAATATCCTGACAGCTCATAGAAAAAAGATGGATGTCTTTCGGGAAGAGATCCATGTTTAAGATTCAGAATGACAGCAGTGGATTGTCTCTATGGAGAAGAAACAACTGCAGATTGTAATTCCCAGAGTCACAAGTATCTGATGGGTTGATTAGAAACCCTGTGGTTGCTGGGTTTGCTGAGCCTGGTGAGAGGTTGAACCCTGCAGACCAGGACGATGCTTCCCCTGTTTGGGAACATCTGCAGGATTGACAGATGATGCATAAAACCTTCTTCTGCTATGGGAAGAAAGTTTGGCAGGACATTTCTTAGCTACTGGGACAGAAGGTGCAGAAGAGCCCCTAGGAACGGGTAAGTCAGGGGAAAACTGAGTAACCTGACCTAAAGACTCCTTGTTGAAAAGATTATCTCCAGTGCAAGGAGTATGTCCCAGTCTGTGTTGTGCCCATTTGTCCAAACCTGAAGCTTGGAGCCAGGCTCTACGTCGTGCCCCTATAGTTATAGCAGACGTCCTGCTAACAGACTCAAAAGAGTCCAGGGAAGCACGAGTAAGAAACCAAGAAATATTCTGGAGATGCTTGAGCAGTAAAGAGTAGTCTGCACTCTTGGACTCTGGAAGGGAAGGAGTCAAAAGATGTAATTGCTCTGTGGCCTCCTTAAGAGAGAAACTCATATAGAAAATATATGAGAGAATTCTTGCAGAAAGCATAGATGTCTGGAAGGCTTGACGTCCAAAGTCATCAAGCATCCTAGATTCACGACCTAGCGGATAAGAAGAGTGCTTTTTCTTGCTCTTTACCCGCCTCAATGCTGATTCCACAACTATGGAATGATGAGGAAGTTGAGTCTTTTGAAACCCTGGAGAGGGGGGCACCTGATATAAGAGATCAGTTGCTCTGGAAGGTGGGGTTACCCTTAAAGGTGTTTCCCACATTCCTAGAAGGAGATCCTGCAAGGAATGATGCAAAGGAAGCATTATGTTCTCCTTTGCTTTGGTAGAAAGAGAGGCCTGTGCAGGATCATGTCCTGGGATAGGAATGGCAAGAGATCTTGCTATATCCCGGAGGAAACTCTGAAAAGAGGGTTCCCAAATAGGAATTTTCCTTGGACAGGTTAGATCCGAAGAACTAGCCTGAGCACCGACAGAGCTATCCAGATATATAGGAATAGAAGATCCTGCACAGTGCAATGTGGAATGCTTAGAGGATGGTCGCCGGTACTGACTGTCAGGAGCAGCGACCGACATTACCACATTGTCCATGCCAGGTATCGACTACAAGCTTGGCATAGAAGGGAGCGATCCTGTTGAAAAAAGCATGGGAGGAGTTAGCCACGATGGTACTGTGGATACCGGTACCGATGTCAATACCGGTACCGATGTCAGAGTCGAGCCCGACAAAGACATCGGAGCAGTCATCGCAGACCGTTCAATCGGTACCGAGGCAACCGAAAACGTCCGGGTGCTATCCTCAATGCCGAGCCACCGGTATCGGTTGGTGTCGGTACCAAATGATATTGGTACCGAGTCTTCCAGACTAGAGAGCGATTCTAAACTGGGCATCGAAGACACCGACCGTAAGGGTAATGAAGACATCGGCACCGACTTCGGTACCGTGCCTGGTACCGGTGAATGAAGGTCAACCAATGGCAACTCAGTGGGCCTCGAGGGAACCGAGAGTTGCGGATCCGAATCATCAGAACCGAGCCTTCAGTACCGAGAGCCGGTACCAAGGCGAGTCGGTACCCAGTCCTCCAGACTGGAGATCGATTCCAGACTCGGCATCGAAGGAAGCGAGGTTATCGATGCACGTCTGGAGGGTACCGACGTCGGTGGTAGTATCGGTGTTGGTACCGATAATGGAAGGTCAGTCTGGAGCGTATCCACCGGTCCCGAAGGCACCAAGGACGCCAGATGACCATCCCTGGTGAGGAGTGTTTCATCCAACACCAGTGCCGATGTCGGGGTATCGGTACCGCTCGAAGCGGATGCCACCACCAGACACGGCTCAGGTATGTTCTGTGAGGGGTGAACCCCAGAAACAACCTGAAACCTCTCAAACGCTTTGGAGACCAAAGACTCCGGCTGGGGTTTTGAAGCCAGTGGGCCCTCGAGGGCAAGGCCGGAGCAGTCTACATGCTGTGCATGAGACCTACCACTCGAGGGCTGGCTAGTCTTAACAGACTGTTTGTGGGTTACCTGATGCTGTGTAGAAGAAGACAGGGCCGGTGCCCGAAGCTGGAAGGAAACTGTGTATCGAGGGAACCTCGATATTGAAAACTTCTTCTCACCAAACTGTTGTCAAGACCCAAACAGGTTAGACACCGATTTCGAGGGTCTAAAAACAACGTTGTACCGCCACAGTGTGAACATTTTTTGGAGAAAGTGGCTGGCGGTTCCATGAAGGAAAAAGAAGAGGCCTAAAAGGCCTAAGATACCGTGAGACACTATGAAGAAATATATTCCTTGAAGAAGGAAGATTTTACAAGAAAAGAAAAGAAAACACCGGCGGTACCCGTGGCGTCGGGAAGACAGCCGCGACCACAAGAAAAATAAAGAAACAAAACAAGAATTTTCTGCGGTGACAGGAGGACGTCCTGCCGGCTCCGCGGAAAACGAAAACTGAGGAGAGGCAGTTGGGAAAGGCGGGAAGGCAGCACACAGGCATGGTGGGATGCTTCCAAAAGCTCTTTGATTGGACGCTGGGAAGCGTTCCCGCGCAGACTCCGTCGGTACCGACGTACCCATATGTGAAGACTCGTTCCTGGAGATCATCGCCACGCAGTTGTCAGTCTGCACGAGTACAGACTTTCTCTTGAGGTGTTCCTCTAAGGCTCTCAGGGGCCACCGAATCGCCCAGAGTTTGAGCAAGTTTATCTGTTGCCGAGACTCCTCAGGCGACCACTGCCCCTGCATGCACAATGGCCCGCAGTGGGCTCCCCACCCTAACAGGGAAGCATCTGTAGTCAGCACCGCATCGTGCTGCGAGGCCTGGAAGGGCAACCGCCTGAGAAAGTTGTGGGAGTTTTGCCACCAGTTCAGGGACAAGCGAAGATCGGGAAGGACCCGGACAGGATCCCTGAGGTGGCCGATGGACGGGTCCGAGCTGTGACCCGGGGAGTACTTTGGACCCAGGCCGCCCATGTATAGTTGGGTATGCCCATGTACAGTTGGTATGCTTGGATGCGACAAGGTAGCATGGAGCCTTGGTAGGCCCTGCAGCCCAGGGCATCAAGGGTTCTTGACTCTCGGCCTGGAGGAACCAAAGAGTGTGATTTCGGGCTCTTCTGCTTCCTCATGGCCGACTCCACCACCATAGAGGTGTGGGGACGTTGGGTCTTTCTAAACCCCGGGCCACGCTGTACCTTGTACATCATATCAAGGCGCTTGCTCACGATGGGGACCAAGACGGGTGTCTCCCACATGCAGAGCAGCAGCTGAGTCAGAAAGGGAGGGACCGGAACAGTGAGATTCCCTAGGCGGGGACTCGTACTGAAGAATATCTAGTTCTTCAGCTCGAGGGTTCTCCTCGGCCCGAGTGGCCAGGCTAAGAGCCCGTGCCATATCCCAAACGAACACCAGGAATGAGGTGTCCTAGGGTGGCAAGCGCCACTGAAACGCGGGTGGGAGGGGTCCAATGGAAGGTCCCGGTCAGTACGGGTTTCCAGGGAGGTATCCCCATCGGATTCCCAATCCGAGAACTCAGTCGAGGAGTCCAAGCCAGGCATATCACCCTGTGCGGCGGTCAGAGCCCGTCTGCAGCCAGAAGCCCTGGAAGATCTCACCTCCGAGGAACAGAAGGGCGAGCGAGACCGACGTCAAGGACTCTCACGAGGCCCACAGCTCTCGGGGGTTTCCTGGACAGATTTCTGTGTCCCACGCAAGGGACCCATGGTCTCTGGGCTTGAGTCCGTGACGCTGGCTATGAACGCCTGCTGGGAAGCAATGAACGCAGAAACGCTACGTTCCAGCACCAGCATACGGGACTCCCATGCAGGTGTGAGGCCTTGCAAAGCCAACCCCGGAGTCACCATGTCAGGCATCGAGGAGGAGAGCATAGTAACATAGTAAATGACGGCAGATAAAGACCAGCGTGGTCCATCTAGTCTGCCCAGCAATATGCAGGAGTAGGTGCACCCCTACCCATGTCTCTGCTTAGTGGTGCACTCACCAGGAGCAGGTGCACCCCTCCCCATATCTTTGTTTCTTTAGGGGTGAACCCACCGCTCCTCCCCCCATTGCTCCATGTAGGACACCCCCTATTTGTTGAGAAATTAGATGGTTCAGTTTATTTAGATTTAATCTTGTTGCTGTGAAGTGATCCACTGTCTGTCCCAGGCCACTCTGAATTCAGTCACTGTGTTTGTCCCCACCACCTCCATCGGGAGGGCATTCCAAGCATCCACCACCCTTTCAGTAAAACAGTATTTCCTGACATTGCCCTTCAATTTACCATCTTACAGCTTCATGTCATGCCCTCTAGTTTTACAGCTTCCCCGTCTCTGGAAGAGGTTTGTTTGTTCATTATTTCTCTTTAAGTATTTAAAAGTCTGAATCATATCTCCCCTATCCCTCCTCTCCTCCAAAGTGTACATATTTAGGTCTTCAAGTCTCTCCTCATAATGCTTCTTACGCAGGCTCCAAATCATTTTAGTCGCCTTCCTCTGAATAGCTTCCATTCTTTTTACATCCTTTGCAAGATACGGTCTCCAAAACTGAACACAGTATTCCAAGTGAGGCTTCACCAGAGACTTATACAGTGGCACTAGTACCCCTTCCTTTCTGCTGGTAATTCTTCTTCGAATGCAGCCCAACATCCTCCTGGCTTTTGCCACCGCCTTGTCACACTGTTTTGCCACCTTGAGATCTACAGAAATAATCACACCGAGGTCTTTCTCCTGATCCGTGCACACCAACCTCTCGCCTCCATCGTATACATTTCCTTTGGATTTCTGCTACCCAAGTGCATGACACTGCACTTCTTTGCATTAAATCTCAATTGCCAAGCATCAGACCATTTCCTCCAGCTTTTGCGGATCCCTCCTCATGTTCAGCACTCCCTCAGGGGAGTCCACTCTGTTGCAAATTTTCGTGTCATCTGCAAAAAGACAGACTTTTCCATTCAGTCCTTCAGCAATATCACTCACAAATACATTGAACAGTGCCGGGCTCCAAGACCGAACCCTGCGGCACCCCGCTAATCACCTTCCTAGCAACTCCACTGACTGACCTTTTCAATGCCTCGGAGTCGGGAGTGGTGCCAAAGGACTGGAGAGAGGCTCATGTGGTGCCTTTACACAAAAGCAGAAGTAAGGATGTGGTTGAAAACTACAGGCCGCTTAGTTTAACTTCGGTGGTGAGTAAATTAATGGAAACGCTGCTGAAAGAGAAAATAGTGAGGTTTCTGGAGTCCAGCGGATTACAGGATCCGAGGCAGCATGGATTCACCAGAGGCAGGTCTTGTCAGACAAATCTGATTGATTTCTTTGACTGGGTGACTAGGGAGTTGGACCGAGGGAGAGCTCTAGATGTGGTGTATTTAGATTTCAGTAAAGCCTTTGACACTGTTCCTCACAGGCGACTTATAAACAAACTGAGCACCCTAGGGATGGACCCTAAAGTTACTGCTTGGGTTAGAAATTGGTTGGGTGGGAGGCGACAAAGAGTACAAGTAAATGGAGCTCACTCTGAGGAGAAGGATGTTACCAGTGGTGTGCCCCAGGGATCTGTCCTTGGTCCGATTCTTTTTAACATCTTTGTTAGTGATATAGCGGAAGGGCTGTCGGGTAAGGTTTGCCTCTTTGCAGATGATACCAAAATCTGCAATAGAGTAGACACCCAGGAAGGTGTAGATAACATGAGGAGGAATCTAGCTAAGCTTGAAGAATGGTCTAGAATTTGGCAGCTGGGATTTAATGTTAAAAAATGTAAGGTCATGCATTTGGGCTGCAGCAATCCAAGGGAGCCATACAGTATAGGAGGTGAAGTACTTTGTCCACTCAAGAAGAGCGGGACCTAGGCGTGGTTGTGTCTGATGATCTTAAAGTAGCTAAACAGGTAGAAAAGGCGACGGCAAAAACTAGAAGGATGCTTGGGTGCATACGGAGAGGAATGGCTAGCAGAAAAAAGGAGGTGATAATGCCTCTGTATAAGTCTTTGGTGCGACCTCATTTGGAGTATGGTGTGCAATTCTGGAGACCGCACCTTCAAAAGGATGTTAACAGGATGGAGTCGGTGCAGAGGGTTGCTACTAAAATGATTAATGGGCTTCATTATAAAGCATATGAGGACAGACTTAAGGATCTTAATATGTACACCTTAGAGGAAAGGCGGGATAGAGGTGATATGATTGAGATGTTTAAATACCTCCGTGGCATAAATGTTCAGGGAGAGAGCCTCTTTCAATTGAAAGCAAGTTCTGCTACGAGGGGACATGGGATGAGGGTGAAGGGAGAGAGATTCAGGAGTGATATGCGGAAATATTTCTTTACAGAAAGAGTAGTGGATCCATGGAATAGTCTCCCAGTGGAGGTGGTAGAGATGAGAACAGTAACTGAATTCAAAAAAGCATGGGACCAACACAGAGGATCTCTAAAGGTAAAAAGTGGACTGTTGTAGTTGTTGTTATGGAAGGACAGACTAGATAGGCCATGTGGTCTTTTTCTGTCATCATGTTTCTATGTTTCCTTTCATCCGAGTGAGCTCCATTTACCATCACCTTCTGTCATCTGTCAGTCAACCAATTTCTGATCCAGTTTACCACCTTGGAACCCATCCCCAAACTACTGAGTTTATTGATAAGCCTCCTATGAGGGACAGTATCAAAGGCTTAGCTGAAATCCAGGTAGATGACATCCATCGCGTGTCCTTGATCCAGTTCTCTGGTCAACCAGTCAAAGAACTCAGATTTGTCTGGCAAGATCGCCCCTCGGTAAAACCATGTTGCCTCAGATCCTGTAACCTACTGGTTTTGAGAAAGTTCACTATTCGCTCTTTCAGGAGCATCTCCATTACCTTTCCTGCCACCGAGGTAAGGCTCACGGGTCTGTAGTTTGACACTTCTTCCCTGTCACCACTTTTGTGTAGAGGTACGACGTCAGCCATTCTCCAGTCCTGAGGAACCTCTCCTGTTTCCAAGGATCTGTTGAAAACATCCTTTAACGGCCCTGCAAGAACCTCCCTGAACTCTTTCAGTATCCTGGGATGTATTCCATCCGGTCCCATGGCCTTGTCCACTTTCAGTTTTGCAAGTTGTTCTAACACCTCATCCTCTCCGAATGGTGTGATATCTACCTCATTCCCATTCCTCAACGTGACAGCTCTCAGGAGACGGGGCGCCTTTGCCCGAGGCCTCCGTATCTGTGCAGGGTATCTTGCGGGGCCGCTCTTTGTCCGGACTCTCAGGAATGCCAAAGGGAGCTAAGCGACTGAGCACGGGAGCACTCGCGCTTGTCGGGAGCCCCCGACAGCGACTTCGAGGGCTACTTCTTACGCCGCTCCACCTCAAGGGATCCCTGGTCAGAGTGCCGCCAAGAGCGTGGGGCTGAAGAGGGGGACCCCACTGAGGGAGAGATAACGGAGGGTGCCACCGGGTATTCTGAGGCGGCTTTTCGAAAAATGTGTTCGTACTTCTGCTTACAACTGAGCAGGACCTTAGAGGACATTTTCTTACAAAGCGAACAGAGCTCCGGATCATGATCAGCTCTGAGGCACCGCAGACAACAGTCGTGGGTGTCCGTAAGCGACATGTTCCTAGAGCATCTATCGCATTGTTTGAAGCCGGTGGCCATAGGAGCAAAAATGGCCCCCGCGAGAAGACCCACGTGGCCAGAGGTTAGGGTAAGAAAAGGGCATGAAGCCCGTTGGCAAAAAGGTGGAGAAAACATTGTCCTCGAACAGCTCTAAGAAGGTAGAGAAGGGGAGGGACAGGTAGAGGACTGGTGCAAACAGAAAATAGAAGGCAAGTAGGCCAAAAACAAAATACTTTTTTCCGAGGGACAAGGATGTGTGTCCGAAGGGCTCCGCAGAAAAAGTGAGACTGAGCAAGATGACACCCTTGGGCGAGAAGGGGACCACGCATGCTTGGCAGCAATCCCAAAGGCTTTCTTTGAAAGCTGGGGAATTGCTCCACACAGGCTCCATCGGTATCGACGTTACCCATAAGTGAGGACTGACTTCCTGCTTGTTCCTGGAGAAAGAGAGGTTATACTAATTTTCAAAAACTGGAGGCAGTCTAGGCAGCTTCTGACCCCTGTGACAGGATTCTGAAGGCTGCTGTTGTGGCTGCTTTCAGTAAAAATACTCTCTCATATCCCTATAAAAGATTGCTTTCTGATATTGTATTATCCCATTGTAACTGAAAAGCATAGTTACTCACCTGTAACAGGTATTCTCCAGGGACAGCAGAAATCAGTCCTCACATATGGGTGACGTCAGTGCCAACGGAGCCCTTGCGAAACATCCCCCCCAGCTTTAAAAGAAAGCCTCTGGGAGATGTCACCACACACTTCCCGCCCAAGGGTGCCATCTTGCTCAGTCAGATGACATAGCTAAAAGACAGCAAAGATAAAGATGGTAAAGGAGCATCTCCAAGGGGAGGAGGAAGGTGTGTGAGGACTGATTCCTGCTGTCTCCAGAGAACACCTGTTACAGGTGAGTAACTACGCTTTCTCCGGGAACAAGCAGGAAGTCAGTCCTCACATATGGGACTCCCTAGCTAAAGGCTACCAAAAGCCCATAGCAAAACCATAAGCTCCCTCACCAGGAGCCTCAAGCAGCAGCAATTGAGTCTGTGTCCACAGACCGCAGTAGGACTAATGTGTCCGATGAACAAGCACTCCGGTAGCCTGAACACAGAAGGGTGGAGGATAGGAATTGCCTAAATCCCGAAAGGGTTATGGAGCACAGCCTGGAAAAAGGCTCTGTCCCGTTGGGACTCTGTTTCCAGGCAGTAATGGGCTGCAAAGGTATGGACTGAAGACCAGGTGGCAGCCTGGCAATGTCTACCATTGGGACAGAGCGCAGGTTTGCCACAGAGGCCACCATGGCCGTGATGTGACCTTCCAGCAGGAGCCCCGCCTGCTCATAGGCGAAGGCGATACAGTCCGCCACCCAGCTGGACAGCGTACGCTTCGTCACCGCCTCCCAGAACCTACTGGGATCTAGGAAATGAAACGTTGAGCAGCTTTGCGGTGGCCCCAAGTGCATTGGATATAGAAGGACAAAGCCCTATTACAGTCCAAGGTGTGGAGGACAGTCTTCGCCCAACTGGAGTGAGGTCTTGGAAAAAAGGTAGGGAGCACGACTTCCTGGTTGAGATGGAAGGGCGATACTACCTTCGGAAGGAATTTGGGGTGCGTTCAAAGCACCACTCTGCTCTTGTAGAACCTGGGATAAGGGGCCTCCGCTACTAGGGCCTGAAGCATGCTAACTCTGAGCAGGGGTGAGCGCAACTAGGAACGCCACCATCCAAGAGACGTAGCAAAGGTGGCAGGTAGGCCAGAGGTTTGAATGTGGGCTAGTGAGCTGCTCCAACACTACATTGAGGCCCCATTCAGGTGCCGGAGGGCAAATTGGGGGTTTCAATAGGAGCAGGCCCTGAAGAAAACGGGTCACCAAGGGCTGGACCGAAAGGGAGTTGACATCCACCGAGTGGTGGTGCGCCGCCAGGGCACTAAAGGTGCACTCGGAGTTAGATGAGCCCGGCTTGTGAGAGGAAGAGAAGGTACTGCAACACTAGTCCCACCAGGAAGGAGAATGGGTCGGCCTCATGTGTGTCAGTCAAAGACAATTCCAGAGCACCTATCACACTTCTTGAAGCCATTGGTAGCCATGGGGGAAAAAAGTACCCCTGCAAAGTCGAAGACTCTCCGGGCTGCCAGTTGGAAAAAAGGCATGAAGATGCCAAGAAAGGAGAATGATGCAAACTACAGAAATAGACCCAAACTCAATGCCGAGGCAATGAGGTCAGGTGGCGGGAAGAGTACCGGTGTGATACTGGAGGTGAGTATGAAACTCTGAGAGAAAAATCAACTTTTTCCGGAGACAAGCCAGACATCCATCTGAAGGGCTCCGTGGTAAAAAGGAGACTGAGCAAGATGGCACCCCTGGGAGGGAAGGGGACCACATGCGTGGTGGCATCTCCCAAAGACTTTCTTTGAAAGCCTGAGGATGCTTCTGCGAGGGCTCTGTTGGCACCGGTGTCACCCATATGTGAGGACTGACTTCCTGCTTGTTTTGTTCCCAGAGAATGTATGTTTGGGCAACAGTCCTGTCTCCTCCACTCTGCTCCCAAACAAGCATTCATGCGTGCATGAGACATTCACTATTTTCATAACTGTCATCATGAAGTCCCAGTTCTTTTACAATGATAGTCTCCTAGCTTCTACTGCTATCCAAGTGGTCTGAAGAGGCACAGAAAACCTCATAAGCTGATCTTAAAAAATACACTCATGTCAGCACAAAGCACTGCATGAAGCAAGACACTACCTTTAAACCTTAGAGTGTTCTCCAAGAAAGTGATATTGCTTACCGTAATGGGGGTTCTCAGTGGACAGCAGTACGAGTCAGCCATGCCTAAGTGTATCATCATCTGTGACCCAACTAGTTCTCCCATAGCTCAGGGGAATATTGTTTTTATTCCTTTGAGCTTCCTGTTCCTGGTTGCTGCCCTTCCTGCTTCAGTAATTCCCTAGCGAGGGAGGTTCACCCCAGGGGAGGGGGACGGGATGGTGTAGCCAAGTTATATTGCTGTACATGGAGAACTCCCACTACGTTAAGTAACATCGCTTTTTCCATGGACGAGCAGTCTGAGTCAGTCACGCCTAGGTTATTTCCGAACTAGGATGCAGTGGGGGACAGTTAGAGGAGTTGGTCTGAGTGGTGGCCCCCCCCCCCCCCTGCCAAGTCCACAGGAGGAGCCTGTGGTGAGGAGGATGCTCAAGGCAAGAAATAAGAGATAAGCAGGAGCCAGAGTTGTCCTCTTTTTAAAATCATTTAGGCATATGCCAAGGGAAGAACAACCAACACAAAAAACAGAACCACTGCACCAGGGGGGTGACAATTGTTAATCATTAAACAAGCACTGGGGACAACCATCGTTAAATAAGGACCGGGAACAAAAAAGTCATAAAACAGGAATAGGGCTGCTTCAACAGTTCAAACCACGGCAGTACATGTTAGCATGGCTCCCCAGGGTTGCCATCCCGCCATTCTGCCATGTGTAGGACCGCCTGGCCGATAAAGGCAGAGGAGTCCAGGGGGAGGTTGAGGCAGCAGTGTTTGGTGAAGGTGTGGCTGGAGGCCCAGGTGATCGCTCTGCAGATGTTTGTGGGGATGCAGCGTGCAGGTGTGCCAGTGTGGCCACCATTGCCCGTAGTTGGTGTGCATGCACTGTCTTCCTGGTGGGCATCTGTGCATATGTGGCAGTCAGAGAGCCACCTGGACTGCATGCATTTTGTCACTGGTGCGTATGGCCTGTTGAACTTGTAGGCAAGGAACAGTTGGGATGCCTTCCAAGTGGCTTTAGTTCTGTCAAAGTAGATCCGGAAAGTAAATGTGCAGTCCGTGTGGAGGCGGCATTCTTCCTGTGTGGTTCCGGGTGTAAGCTAGGGAGCATGATGGGTTGGCTGATTTGAAACTCAGGGGCCACTTTAAGGAGGAACTTGGGGTGCATACTCAGGATGGCCTGGTCATGACGGATCTGTGTGTAGGGCGGATATAGTCTACCAGGGCTTGCAGCTCGCTGATGCGTCACGCTGAGGTGATCTCTATCAGAAGACAGCCTTCCAGGAGAGGAATTTTGAGTGCGCCTGCTCGAGGGGTTCAAATGGGTAGGTGGTTAGCTGCTGCAAAATGGTATTGAGTTCCCACCCAAGCATAGGCAGCTTCACTAGGGGTGCAGGTGGTCAGGTCTGCACATGAAGTGAGCCACCAGGGGACATGTTGAGATGGACTTGTCGTCGACCTAGTCAGGGTATGCCGCAATTGCGCTCAGGTGCATCCTGATTTGAGGAGGGTTTGAGCCCCCCTCCCCCTGGAGAGGGCGAGCAGGTACTGCAGTAGAGCCGGAATGGGGCAGAAGAGGTTTTGCTGCCCAGTCTCACACCATGCACAGAACCTTTCCTATTTTGTGGCATAGGATGCTGAGTCGCAGGGCGTCTGGCCACCAGGACCACCTCCATGATGTCTTGTGAAAGATGGTGTGGCCTCAGGGTCACCCGTTCAATTATGTGGTTAGCACCAGTGATTTCAGGTTGGGGTGGGACGTTCGCCCAAGGTGATGATGTCTGGGTGGGCCGGTAGGCGCAGGCATGTGCTGGGTAGACTGTGGAAAATATAGCCGTCTGGGCCAAAAAGGTGCTATGAAGATGACTGTCTCCCTGTCTTGGGGTGATCCTCTGCAGCATCTTGGCTAAGAGGCGTTGGCGGATAGGCGTAGCAAGTCTATGAGCCCCAACTGATCGAGAATGCATCTGCTGCTGTCCTGAAGTTGGAAGGATGTTTGAAGCAGGCAGCTCGACATTTGGTATTGCTTTCGTTGTCAAAGAGATCCATTTGATGGGCATCCCCAGAGCCGGAAATGGTACGACACAGCAGAGGGTTTCCAGAGACCACTCATAGGGAGCAAGCTGGCAGCTGAGGTTGTCTGTCAGGGTGTTATTCCCAGGCAGGTATGTGGCCTGGAGGAGGGTCCCTATGGAAATGCTACGGTCCAGATCCTGTAGGCTTCCCTGCATAGGAGATCGAGAGCCCATGCCTCCTTGTTTGTTGATATAGAACATGGCTGCTTAGTTGTCCGTTTGAACAAGGATGACTTTTTTCTGAATCCAAGGTTGGAAAGCGCATGGGGCGTTTCCAATGGTTCTGAGTTCCAGGAGATTGATGTGGAGCTGCATCTCAGACGGAGTCCAGGATCCCTTAGTGTGGAGGTGGCCCCCCATCCCCACTGATGTGAGCGTGATGTGTGTTTAAGGTGTTCGTAGGGGTCTTCCTCTACTCAGATGTGAGTGTTGATGGGGATTTTGCAGTGCAGGTGTTGCCTGTGCTGGTCCAAGCATTGTTTGAGGTGCCATTGGAGTTGGCGCATCTGCACTTTGGCATGTGGGACATGGACAGCTGCTGCCAGATGCCCGAGGCGGCGCAGGAGGGAGTACGCAGAGATCGTGTTTGCCCTTGCGATCTCCCAAATTGACTGCCTGAACTGCATTACCCAGTCTGCCTCCATTGCTGTCCGCCTCCTGGAAGTGATGCGGTCACGTGAAACACCACCACGTTCCTCCCAGGTAACCCTGGACTTTAAATAGTTTGCCCCTGCGGTGTTGTGTGCCACGGTGGCACATGCTCAAGGAGGAGGCTATGCTCCTTGGGTGAGCTCATTGGGGGGAATCCAAGGGTGACCATCATCACTGGCCCACTCCGCAGTGCACATCTATTGTGGTTCCCGCATTCTTGCCTCTCCTGTTGCTCCACCATTTCACAGGTAAGTCCCCTGCATTCTCTCATTCCCTGTCCCTTTTGTTTCTGTGCCTGGCCTCTTTCTCCTGGGTACCAGTTCACTGGGGATGGTGTCCTGCTCATGCTGTTGACTTTCCTGCCCCCTTCTCACTACCCACGTACTAGAAACCCTAACAACCTTATCTATTGCACAACCATGGAGCCAGTTTCCTCTACCGTTTCCCCCCTCATGCCTATATCTCCTTAGAGCCCTCGCTGCCCCTTATGCTCACTCTTCGCAATTGTCAGTCTCTACATGCTAAGTCCCTCCTTACTTATGATCTCATTCTTCTACACACTTTCAATGCCTTTTTCCTCAGAGACCTGACTCCATGAGGGGGAAGAGCCCCTCCTTAACCGTTGACTCCCACCAGACTACTCTGCCTTATCTGTTTCTCGGCGGGGTCGCAATGGTGGTGGAATTGAGTTATTCATCGTTCCTCCTTATCTCTTACGAAAGTCTCTTCCTCTGCTCTACAATACCCCAAAGCCCTGCTGCTTCATCTCAATGGCAACCCTGCCCTCTATTTTCTGCTCATCTATGCCTCCCCCCCCCCCCCCATGTCTCTCATCCCACCTCTGGAACTCAATCCTCCTAACTCTGAGGCATCACTCCTTTATCCTCATCTTCTCATCCTAGGAGGCTTCAATCTTCATGTGGACTTTTCCTCCCACACCCACGACACTTCCTTCCTGTCCCTCCTCACTGATCTCTCACTCCACCAACATGTCCACTGTCCCACTCACTCTGCTGGCCACACCCTTCCCCTTCCCTATCCCCTACTCTCCTCACAAATAACCTCTCAACTTTTACAGTTCTCTGATCACTTCCGTCTCTTGTTCTCTTTTCCCATTCCTGCCCCCCTCCTTTTCCCCTCAGACCCCCCACTCCAGGTTGCCTCAACCTCTCCCTGCCTCGTTCGCCGTATCTCAGCCACTATCCTTTGCCCAACCCTTCCCTCCTGATTTTGCATCCTTTCCCCCTGACCTCCAGCTCTTTCTTATCTTGGAATTCTACCCTAACTGCCACTCTTGATACTCTTGCCCCTCTCCGCCCCGCATCACGTCCTTGCTCATCAGTCCATCACCCATGGTATCATTCCGGCCTTCACCTTCATCGCTCCTATCTGTCGGGCTGAATGCCACTGGCGCAAATGCCCTTCTGCCTAATCTTTTGCTCATTTTCAACATTGTCACTCCCACTATCGCTCCCTTATTCATTCTGCCAAGCTATCCCACCACTTTCAACTTATCTCCTCATCCTCTAACTCTTTCTGGCAACTCTACTCCGTCCTCCACTACTTCTCCTCACTCCATTCCTCTTCCTCCCCTTCCCCCCTCCACCTCTCCTAATCCTACCACTTTAGCTACTTACTTCACCAACAAAGTTCTCTCCCTGCGTTGCCCCTTTCCTGACTGTCTACCCCACCTTTTCTACTCCCCCTCCACTTCCCCTTCTCCCAGCATCGCATCCCTCTCCTGTTACTCCTACCCTCTCCCACTCTTGGTCATCCTTCTGCCCGTCTCCTCCGCTGAACTCTCTAAAGTCCTCTCCTCTTCCCGTAAGACTAATTGCCCCTCTGATCTTATCCTCTCAACCTGGCTCACAATGCCCTCTCTGGCTCTGCTCCCGCTTATCCTTGGCATGTTCAATTCCAGTCTTTCCTCCAGTTCTTTCCCACATCCCTGGAAGCAGGCGCTGATTCAACCCATTCTCAAGAAACCATCTCTGGACCCTGCTATCCCTGCTCATTGGCGCCCTATCTACCTTGCCTTTCCTCTCTAAAGCCCTTGAGAAACATGTCTTTTCCTAGCTTCCTCTCACCTTGAGGCCACCTTTGCTCTCCACCCCTGTCAATCTGGCTTTTGTCCCGGTCCATAGCACTGAAACTATCATCCTATCCCTTCTTATGAACGCCACTCTTCTCCTGATTGTGGTAATATTTCACTGTCTGTCTCGACTTTTTCTGCCTTTGATTTGGTTGACCATTGCACTCTTCTCTCTAGTCTCCACTCCTTTGGTATTGCTAGGTCTTGTTCTTTGCTGGTTCCACTCTTTCTCTCCTCCCAATCCTTCACTGTCCTCACTTCTTCCTCCCTTACCTTTCCACTGTCCTGTGGTCTCTCAAGGTTCCATCCTTGCCCCTCTCTCCTTTTCAATGTTTTTCTGGCACCTCTTTCCCTCATTATTCAACACCATGGGATCTCCACTTATTACTACGTCAATGATATTCTCTTGTTCATCATACCAGCCCCTCCATTCCTGACTTGATGCCCTGAATCTCTCTCCTCTGTTTCTGCCTGGATGTCAACTAACTTTCTGCACATTAACCCTGCCAAGACTGCTGCTATATGGTTTTCCCTTTCCAGTTCTCCACCCTCTATAGTACCTTCCCTCGCACAGACTCCCATCCCCCTGATCTCCTCCCTCCGTTATCTAGACGTTAACTTGGACTCTTTTCCTTCCATAATCACTTATCTTCAATCATCCAACAGTTGTTTTACTCTCTTCGTCAGATCTGTTCTGTTTGCTTATTTCTTTCATTTCCTTCCCTGACTACTCTCCCCTCTTTTCTCTCATTATGTACCATATCGACTACTGTAACACTGCCCTGGCTAGATATCCCCTTCTACCAAATCAAGTCGTCTTCAACTTCTTCAGAACACAGCTGCCCAGGTAACTCACCCATTCCTCTCACTCAGATCAAATTACCTCTCTATTCATTTGCATGCACTGGATATCCATAAAGTTTTGTATTCAATATAAGGTCCTTATTCCGGTACATCGTGTCATTCATACCCATACCCCCCCCCCCCCAAATACCTATCCGACCTCATTCATCTACACACCTCCTATCGTCCCCTCTGTCAGATTCATTCCAACCGTCTTTTTCTCCCATCCCCTTCATATCTGGAATCCACATGGTCCTCTGCCTTCTTTTTCTTGGGCCCCCTCCTATGGAACTCCCTCCCATCGGACCTTTGCCTCAAAACTTTCCTTTCCCCGCTTTAAGGCAATGCTAAAAACTCATCTCTTCTCCCTCGCCTTTGACCTTCTGCCCTCACTCTCATAATTTCCTGCCCTCAGTTGTCCTCCCCCCTCCAGTTAAACACTCCATTACTTCTCCTATGCGTTTTCCTTTCTTTCCTATCCTTACAATGGCGTTCCTTTTCTTTTCAAGTTTCCTGTAGTATTTGTTTTGTATTGTAAACCACCCAGATGCCTCAGTGTTGGGTGGTATATTAAATACCATAATAAAGATAAAGATAATAAAGATCTGTGTAGCCAGGGTGATGATCTTGTCTGTCCACTGAAGTGACAGGAAGGCCTTGGATAGGGTGGTGTGAATCTGGATCCCTATGAATTGTAGTGCTTGTATGGGGTCCAACAGATTTTCTGAGGTTAATAAGAAAGCCCAGGGACCTGAGAAGGGGCACCATGGTCTGAGTGATTCTCACGCTTCCCTTTGCGACATCCGAGGAGGACCCTACAGGAGCAGATCCTCCCGAAACGGCAATTGCCACGGCTGACCATTGAGAAGCCTCACCAGGTCTGCATACCACAGACGGCGTAGCCAATCTGCACTAACAAAATCACGGTTCCAAGATGTTCCTCTATGCGCTGAGTCACTCGGCCTATGAGCACCCAGGGAGGAAATACATACAGAAGGCCCTGGACTGGCCACTTTTGAATTAAGGCATCGATCCCTTCGGACATCCTCTTCTCCTGCAGAAAAAAAAAAACTGTTGGCTTTGGCCATCTGACAATTTCCCATGAGATCCACCATCGGCATTCCCCACTTGAACACCAACTGCCTGAATACCTCCGGATTCAGCTCCCATTCTCCGGGATCCACGCGAACCCAACTGAGGTAATCTGCCATCACATTGTCCTTTCCTGCAATGGGCGCCGCCGACAGAGCCAGAAGCTGAGGCTCTACCCAACCAAACAAAACCCCCGCTTACCTTTCCAGCGCAATGCTGCCCGTTCCGCCTTGCCGATTGAGAAACGTACTGAGGCGGCGCTGTCTGACAGGACTCAAAACTGTTCGCCCTAACAAAACCGACTCAAAGGCTTTTAGCACCAGAGCCACCGCCCGTAGCTCCAGACAATTGATGGACCACTGAGCTTCCTCCACCCTCCACACGCCTTGTGCGTAGAGTCCCTCGCAATGGGCCCCCCAGCCCGCCAGGCTGGCATCCGTCATCATCGGGATCCATTGCGGCTGCTCCAATGGCATCCCAGCCGTCAATTTTCTTGGCGCAGCCACCATCAGAGACACTCGAACCTGCCCCAGGCAGGGCAAGCGCTTGTTCAACGAATCCTCCTGGTGCAACCATCAAGAAAGCAGAGACCTCTGCAAAGGCCGCATGAGGGCAGTCGCCATGGTCCCGAGCACCCAAAGATAATGCCATGCCGTCGGCGCCTGCTGCTTCAAAAAAACCGAGCACCAAGGATTGCATCGCCAGAACTCGATTCTCCGGAAGGAACACCGCTCCGACCTTCGTGTCGAACTGAACTCCCAGATACTCCGTCTGCGATGGCACCAACTGACTCTTGGAGGCATTGACTACCCAACCAAGGCTCTGTAAAAACTGCACTACTCTGGCCGTTGCTCTTTTGCTCTCTGCTCGGGACTTTGCCAGAATCAACCAGTCGTCTAGGTAAGGATGAACGAGTATCCCCCTCCCTAAGGAGAAAGGCCACTACAACCACCATTACCTTGGTAAATGTTCGCGGCGCCATCGCCAACCCAAACAGTAGCGCTTGGAACTGAAAATGACCCCACAGAACCGCAAACCGCAAGAATCTTTGATGATCCGGTCGAATCGGGATATGTAAGTAAGCCTCAGTGAGATCAAGCGAAGTCAAGAGCTCCCCTTGACGAACTGCCACCATTACAGACCTTAGGGCTTCCATACGAAAATGGGTTACCCGCAGATATCGGCTGACGCCCTTGAGACCCAGAATCAGATGAAAAGACCCATCCTTCTTTGGGACCACAAAATAAATCTAGTATCGACCAGAACCGCATTGATCCTGAGGAATCGGAACCACAGCCCCAAGCTGCTCGAGACGCGACAAAGTTGCACGAACCGCCAACTCCTTGCTCTGCCCCCTGCAAGGAGAAACAAGAGAGTCCCGAACCGGTCGAGCAAATTCGAGAGCGTAGCCCTCGCGAATGACCTCCAATACCCATTGATCAGATGTTATCTGAACCCAGGCAAGCAAAAACTCCCACAACTGATCTATGGGTTGCAATCCCGCTTGAGTTCCCCTCGTTTCATTGCGACTTCTTGAAACCGGTAGGTGGAGGGTTCGTGAACCTTCTGCCTGCTCCTCGGAACCCGCGAAAATCTTGGCCACGAAAGGGATACCGCCCTCTATGGAATGATCCTAAATGCAAAGCCCGAAAATGGCGAAAATTGAGAACCTGGACCCTCAACGTCGCTCCAGGCCTCCCCCCGTCTTCAGCTTGCCCTCTGGCAGCCGACCGCCTTTGGATTCCCCCAAGTCCTTAACCAGCTTGTCCAGATCTTCACCGAAAAGCAGCTTCCCCTTAAAAGGAAGCTTACTAAGTCTTGACTTGGAGGAACTATCAGCCGCCAATTCCACAGCCAAAAATATCTTCGCGCAGCCACCAACGAAGACATATTACTCGCTAAAGTCCTGATCAGGTCATAATGCACATCCGCTAAATAGGCTGCCCCAGACTCCAATCTGGACAAGTCCTGCAACTGGTCCTGTGACATATCTGCCATCTGAGAATGCTGAGACCAACGAAGACAAGCCCTCGCTACCCATGCCCCACAAATGGAGGCCTGTAGTGCCAGGGCATTGACCTCAAAGGCCTGCTCACCATCAAGTCTACCTTTGTGTCTTGTCCCTCTTTCAACGCCACGCTACCTTCCACCGGAATGGTAGTCTTCTTCGTAACCGCCGAAACTGCTACATCTATCCCTGGAGAGCAAAACAGCTCTCGTTCCTGGTCAGATAACAGATAGACCCGAGCCATGGACCTTCTACCCCTGAGGCTGACTCTGGCATGTCCCACTCATCCTTAATCATCTGCTTAAACACCTTATGGACCGGGAACACCGCCTGAATGAGTGGATCTTCTACACTGTCTTCTTCTACCAATGTGGTCACGGACAGGTTAAGGGCCTGCAGTGACTCCAAAATCAGTGCCGTCAGCTCCTCTCTCCTAAACACTCGAATAATCCAGGTCTGATCCTCAGGTTCTTGAATCTCACTTTCCTCTAGATACTCTCCCGGATCCTCCAACTCCCCTTATAACCCCTCGTCGTCCAAACACTCCGAAGGAAGGGTCTCATCTGCCACCATCCATGGCCATTTAACTGGCCTCACCTGCGAACTTGCGGCTGTCTGCGCTACTGTCCTAACTACTCCAGGACTCAACCCCGAGCTGTTTGGCACCACCCCCTGCTTACTAAGGCAAAACATCTGATGTAGCAGTAGCACAAAATCCTGGGAAAAGTCTTCCAATGCCGTGGCCAGCATCCCACGAGGAGCACCCTTACCTGGCCGAGATGGAGCAGACGCCTACGGCGAGAGAGGGGCCTCTCGCCCCACCTCCACCCCTTCTTCCCCCTCCAGTTCCCTGTGGCTCGGAGAGAGGTCCTTCCTTACTATGGTCTTGCAACTCCTGCTCCATTTGCACTGCCTCAGTCGCACAGCCACGACACATGCAGTCGACGGAAACTGTCCCTCTGCGGGTTTCGCACACCAGGCACTAGCCTCCAAAATCCTCGTTACCAGATATTGAGTCTTCCCAACGACTAGGTATGGGCCCGCAGCCACAGCTTGCTCCTAACACTCTAGCACCTTCTCCTTAAACCCCTTTTTAAAAAATAAAAAAATAAAAACTTCGAATGCCTACCCACAGGTACTACAGATGCTTGGAGCAAGCACCAAAATCAATGTTTTATCAAAATCTGAAGTCCTGTACTCAAGATACTGCACGCCCAAATTTCCTGCCTGCAAAAAACTGCGGGAAAACACGCTAGCGCTGACAAAATGGTGCTTTAAAATCATGGGGCCCCCCCCCCCCCCTACACGAGGGAAACAGCCTCAGCCGGCAGAAAAAGGCCCCGCAGCTTCTCACGAACGCCCTGCCGCCTTCCCCCACGATCCAGAGCAAAAACAAAGTAAATACCTGGATTCCAGCCAGTAGCTGTTAATTCACCTTGCTGGCCAGCTCCGATGCACTGAAAACTACAGCCGACATATGACAGCTCCCTCCGACGCTGCAGACTGGATCGGAAGACAGCTCAGAGCAGCCCAAATAGCTCCCCACCATCCTGACCAGGCAGAGAGTGCTACAGGACTTAAAATTAAAAGAACACTGAAGGGCAGGTAGAGCAGGAATCCCCTCCACTGCCCCCTTCCCTGCCCGGCTCTGTTTTTTTTTTTTTTTAAACCTCAATGAAAATAAAGCGTAGTTACTCACCTGTAACAGGTGTTCTCCAGGAGCAGCAGGAATCAGTCCTCACATATGGGTGACGTCGGCGCCGACGGAGCCCTCGCGGAGCAATTTTCCCCAGCTTTCAAAGAAAGCCTTTGGGAATTGCAGCGCGCATGCGCGGTCCCCTTCCCGCCCAAGGGTGCCATCTTAGCCAGTCAGATGACATAGCTAAAAGACAGCATAAAAATTTGCAAAAAAACTAAAGCAAATAATCGCAACTCCAAGGGGAGGAGGGAGGGTTGTGAGGACTGATTCCTGCTGCTCCTGGAGAACACCTGTTACAGGTGAGTAACTACGCTTTCTCCAGGACCAAGCAGGAAGTCAGTCCTCACATATGGGACTCCCAAGCTTAAGGCTACCGAGACCCTAAGCACAAAAATGAGCTCCCTCTAGCTCAGCAGTACAGAAGGAAGGAATCTTCACTGAATTAGTACCCACCGGTAGCCCCCATCCGGGATGGAGGGTAGGAGTTGCTCAAACCTCGAAGAGATTTCGGAGGACTGCCTGTCCGAAAGCACTGTCCCTGCGGGACTCCCTCTCGAGGCAGTAATGGACCGCCAAAGTCTGGCTCGAAGACCAAGTAGCGGCCCGGCAGATGTCTGCCAATGGAACAGAGCGGAGGTAAGCCACTGACGTAGCCTTCGCCCGAACACAATGAGCCGTGACCCGACTTTCTAAGGAGAGTCCGGCTGCCCCATAAGCCCAAGCGATACAGTCAGCAACCCAGATGGACAGAGTACGCTTGGAAACAGGGAGCCCCAATTTATTGGGGTCAAAAGACAAAAAGCTGAGCCGCTTTACGGTGCTCCCGCGTACGGTCAAGGTAGAAGTTCAATGCTCTTCTACAGTCCAGGGTATGCAGGACCATTTCAGCTCGGCTGGAGTGTGGCCTGGGAAAGAAGGTCGGAAGTACCACCTCCTGATTGATGTGAAAAGGGGAGACCACTTTCGGAAGAAATTTAGGGTGAGTCCGTAGGACTACCCTATTTTTGTAGAACCGAGTGTAAGGGGGATCAGACACGAGGGCCTGCAATTCACTTACGCGTCTAGCGGAAGTGAGGGCTATCAGGAATAAGGTTTTCCAAGACAGAAAACGGAGAGAACAGGTAGCCATAGGTTCAAAAGGCGGACAGGTGATCCGCTGTAAAACCACATTCAGATCCCAGTCAGGTGCTGGCGGGCGCAGAGGTGGTTTAAGTAGAAGGAGACCTCGGAGAAACCTCGCCACGAGAGGGTCGCTGGAAAGAGGTCTGCCGTCCACCGGCACATGATGTGCTGAAAGAGCACTGAGGTGAACTTTGACGGAGTTGGACTTAAGTCCCAGATTAGAGAGGTAGAGCAAGTACTGCAAGACCACCGACACAGAGCAGGAGAAGGGATCCTGAGACTGCGGGGCACACCAAGCGGAAAAGCGACGCCATTTAAGGGCGTAGCATTTGCGGGTAGAAGGTCGCCGGGAAGCTAGGACGACCTCTTCCACCTCTGCCGGCAGTAGAAGGGGAGCAAGGACTACCCTTTCAGCAGCCAGGCCATCAGATGTAGAGATCTGAGGTAGGGGTGTAGCAGGGACCCCTGATCCTGTGTGAGGAGATCTGGTTGAAACCCCAGAGGGACCGGAGCCTCCACCACTAGTTGCAGCAGGAGTGGAAACCACGGCTGTCTGGGCCACCGAGGAGCTATCAGGATCATGGAAGCTTTGTCTCGGAGAACCTTGAAAAGAGTTCGAGAGACTAGCGGTATAGGAGGAAAGGCATACAGAAGGCTTTGCGACCATGAGAGCAGAAAAGCATCCGCCGCTACTCGAAGGGGATGCGGCTGCCGAGAGCAGAAGCGAGGAAGTTGCCGGTTGAGAGGACTGGCAAAGACATCCATCGTGGGGAGGCCCCACTTCAGAAAAAGTTTCTGAACTACTAAGGGATCCAGGCGCCACTCGTGCGGCTGGAGGATTCTGCTGAGTTTGTCCGCCAGGCAATTTTCTTGGCCTGGGAGATAAACTGCCTTGAGAAGAATGCCGTGGCTGATGGCCCAAGAGCAGAGCCTCTGTGCTTCTCGACAGAGAAGGAAGGAGCCCGTGCCCCCCTGTTTGCTCACGTAGAACATGGCAACTTGATTGTCCGTCTGGACAAGGACGGACCGGTGAGAAGTGAGGTGGGAGAAAGCCTTGAGAGCCAGACGGATCGCTCTGAGCTCCAGGAAGTTGATCTGCTGTGCAGACTCCCACGTGGTACAGAGACCTTGAGTACATGCCCCTTGGCAATGCGCTCCCCATCCTAGGAGAGAAGCATCGGTCGTCAGCACTTGAGCCGGCGGAGGAGACTGAAAAGGCATTCCGAGCACCAGGTTCGGCCGATGAAGCCACCGCTGTAGAGAAGAGGCCAGCGGGCCGGAGATGCGCACTAACTCGGCTAGGCCGCCCGTGGCCTGTTGCCACTGCTTGCGAAGGCACCACTGAGCAGGCCGCATATTCAGGCGGGCATTAGGGGTCACGTGGACGGTGGAAGCCATATGGCCGAGTAGTCTCAGGAAGCGCCTGGCCGAGACCAGGGACTGGCTGCGAAAACGGCCGGCTAGGTCCATGAGCCGTTGAGCCCTCTCGAGAGGCAGGAAAGCTCGCGCTTGGAGAGTGTGCAACCTTGCGCCGATGAATTCGAGATCTTGCGAGGGGAGCAAAGTGGACTTTGCAAAGTTTATGACAAAGCCCAAGTACTGGAGAAGAGTCACAGTGCGGTGGGTGGCTTTTATGACTTCTGGAGCGGACGACGCTCTGATGAGCCAGTCGTCTAGGTACGGAAAGACGTAGAGGCCGTGAAGCCGGAGATAAGCCGCCACCACCGCGAGACATTTTGTGAAGACTCGTGGTGTGGAGGATAGGCCAAAGGGCAGTACTCTGTACTGGTAATGATTTCCTGCCACCGCAAACCTTAGGTATTGGCGGTGGCTTGGGTGGATGAGGATGTGCGTGTAGGCATCCTTTAGATCCAAGGAGCATAGCCAATCTCCCTGCTGGAGGTAGGGCAGAAGGATTCCAAGGGTAAGCATCTTGAACTTCTCCCGCACAAGGAACTTGTTGAGGTTGCGCAAGTCCAGGATGGGTCTGAGGCCTCCCGTTCTTTTTGGTATTAGGAAATACCGGGAATAGAAGCCTTGACCCCTCAGGTGGTGGGGCACCGGTTCCACAGCCTGTTCCTGAAGAAGACCTGCTAACTCCTGAAGGAGTAAGTCCCTGTGCAGAGGGAGTCGTGGAGGCTCTCCCGGGAAATAGGAGGGAGGGACCTGGTGGAAGTGGAGAAAGATAGCCTTCTCTCACAACATGAAGCACCAGGCATCTGAAGTGATGTTGGACCACCTGTGGGCAAAGTGGACCAGCCGGCCTCCTGTGCTGGGAGGAACCAGCTGAGGGGGAGAGGCTATGCCGATGAAGTCAAAAACCCCCACCCTGCTGAGCAGGGGCCGGTGGTGCAGTCTTGGGGGCTTGCTGCCTACGGGACCCGTTACCCCGTCCCTTGGCCTGCTGACCCTGTTGGGGAGCTGCGGAGGCCTGATATTGAGGGTAGTGTTTATAGGCAGCCGCCTTCCTCGGGTAAAAGGACTTCTTTCCCAAGCCCTTCTTCTTCTGGGAAGGGGCAGAGGTCTTCCTAGAAAGCCTAGTTCTGGTGAGAGTCTCCGTCTCGAGTTGTGCAGCCTTCTCAGCCATGGGCTTGCCAAAGAGGTTCTCACCTCGGCAGGGGACATCGACCAACATGTCCTGCACCCAGGGTTCAAGGTCAGACGACTGAAGCCAAGCCTGTCGGCGGGCACCGATGCCGGCTGCGGCCACTCGAGCCGATGCTTCAAAGCCATCATAGGCTGCTCGAGAAATGAATTTGGAGCATTCCGAATACCAGTGGACAAGGCTAGGAACCTCCGCAAAGGTTCCTCGGACAGTCCAGCAGAGAATCCGGCTATCTCTTTAGCCAGGTCTCTAAGGTACATGCCCATGTAGAGCTGGTAGGTCTGGACCCGACAAGCAAGCATAGAGCCCTGGAAAATAGTAATTACACTTACCTGGTAATTGTAGTTCCTTGAGAGACGACAGCTTAGTCCTCAACGTATGGGTAGTGCACCTCCTCCTGCAGCATGAAGACTGGACCAATCAAATTTCAGCTCCACTGGAACCCTTATACCAGGCATCTCTGGAACTCCAGTGACCTACTGACAAAGCAAACTCAAACACGTAGCTAACCTTTAATCGAGCCCAACTGTGCAATTGTTTTTTTTTTTTTATTTAAACCAGATTAAGCATCATCATCATGCAAAGGAAGAGGAGAGGAGACCCCTAATCCCCCCCCCCCCCTTCCAGCCGCGGGACCGCTGCAGCCCGAGGAAAAAGGTCGAAAAATAAAATAAAACGAAGCAAAGAAAGGAAATAAAAGAAATTAACTTAAATACTGAAAAGAAATGAAGGAAATAAATAAATTTACCGCGGGACACCCTGAAGAAAAAACCGCGAGTGAAGAAAAAATGGCCGCGGCAGCCAGGCAACTTTGGCGCGCTTTGTTCCCCCGCCGAGAAAAAGGCTTGAGAGAAAGCAAACACCGCTGCCGCCTACAACTAGTAGCCCCTGAATATTGTGACCCTGGGAGCCCCCCCAAACAAATCGCACCAGCACTGAGGGATCCCAGCACGGTCGGAGAGAGCACAGAACTTGGCTCAGCAGCCGCTCTGCACTCCCACCGCCGTCGGCACTTACCGGCAGAAATAAAGCAGACCCAGCAACCCTCCGGAGAGAAGTTGCTGTTCAGCCGCCGCAGGAGCTCTGCTCCGAAGGTCCCTGGAGCAGAGATCCTAATACCTCAAAGTAGACAGGCTACAAAAAACAACCGCGGCAAAGGCTGGACAGGAGAGGGACCTTCCTCAGGACCCCCCCCCCCCCCCCACCATGGAGTGCTCTGAGAATAAACCCACAATTTAAAGGGACAGAAACCCTTAACTTACTTAAACAAAAAGAAGCCCAATAGGACAAAAAATACATCCACCACAGGTTAGCTAGGGAAGCAAATACAACTAACTAAACAACTAGTGAGCCCAGCTAGGCTCACTAACGTCCTCCTGCTGCATGAAGACTGGACACACTGGAGTTCCAGAGATGCCTGGTATAAGGGTTCCAGTGGAGCTGAAATTTGATTGGTCCAGTCTTCATGCTGCAGGAGGAGGTGCACTACCCATACGTTGAGGACTAAGCTGGAGGAACGATAAGGAACACTTCTTACCGAGGCCATCCAGGTTGCGGGCCTCCCTGCCAGGAGGCACCGAGGAGTGCATCTTCTGACTCTTAAGCCTATGCATGGCCGATTCCACCACCATGGAATGGTGCGGTAGCTGTGCTTTTTGGAAGCCAGGGCTCTTGCGGACTCGATAGATGGAATCGACCCGCTTGCTTAATACCGGCGACGATGCCGGATTCTCCCACATGCGGAAGAGGAGTCGTTCCAGCATGGGAAGAACCGGTACAGTAAAGTGCTCCCTGGCGGGAGAGTCGTACTGAAGGGCGTCGAGCTCTTCGGCTCGAGGCTCCTCCTCGGGATCCGCAGGGAAGGCCAAAGCCTTGACCATATCCCTGACGAAGTCCGAGAACCGGGCATCCTCCGGGGGGGACTGTTTCCGAGGTTCGGACTCAGGGGAGTCCGAGGGGACACACCGAGTCCGAAAAGAATCAGGTGACTCTTCCACTTCAGACTCCCAGGCCGACTCCGAGGAGGAATCGGTGGGGTCAGTTCGGGCGGGCGGAGGCGTCGGCCGCCCCGACGCCGAGGGAGTCGGCGTCGACGACCTCGGTCCCGAACGGGAGGCCGAGGGTGACCTCGACCGAGGATCGACTCGAGCCCGCATGGACTCGAGGATCGGCTCGGTCTCCGGGGTGGACTTAGACATCGACGTCCCGGCGGTCGGGGCAGAGGCGCCAGCGAGGCTAGCGATCAGTGCCCGCTGCTGGTCCATGAAGGCAGAGAGTCTGCTCTCCAAGGCCGTCAACCTGAGTCCGACCTCAGGTGACCCAGCAGCCCCCGACTCGGGCCCCGACGGCGTCGGGCCCGACGTCGGACCCCTCGGAGGCGAGTCCAGGAGGACTACAGGACTTACCCGAGCAGGCATCTCCGATTCCAAACGAGGTCGCTTCGGGAGATGTTCCTTCTCCAAAGACCCGGGACGGCTATCGGGGCTATGCGACCTGGCCCTTGCGGAACCAGGAGCGTCCACCGACGCCGCCCTCGCGGGTTTCGCCTTCCGACGATGATCCCCGGAGGGAGAACCTCTGTCGGAGGAACTCCGGCGATGCTCAGAGCTGGAGCCTCTGGACGCCGAGGCCTCCGACGAGGTCCGGGTACGGGTGGGATCTGCGAAGATTCTTTCGCGCTAATGCCGCCGACTCCGTAACGCTTTGGAGGACATTTTGCTGCAGGCCCCACAGATCAGTTCCTCATGATCTGGGCCAAGGCAGCGGAGGCAATTATCATGTGTGTCAGTGAGTGACATATTTCTGTCACACTGAACACACCTTTTGAAACCACTGGCAGCCATCGGGGGAAAAAGGGCCCCAGCAAGGTCAAAGGACCGGGCTGCCAGCGAAAAACCGAAAAACGAAACTGACAGAAAACAATCAGAAAAACCGAAAAATAAGAGAAGGACTCGCAACGGCGTCGCGAGTCCGGGCAGGAAAGAGACCGGCGTCGAACCGAAGAAAAAAGAGAAATAAATCACGAAAAATCAACTTTTTCAGCGGGGACAAGAAGACCACGTCTGTAGGGCTCCGCGGAAAAAAAGAAGACTGGCTAAGATGGCACCCTTGGGCGGGAAGGGGACCGCGCATGCGCGCTGCAATTCCCAAAGGCTTTCTTTGAAAGCTGGGGAAAATTGCTCCGCGAGGGCTCCGTCGGCGCCGACGTCACCCATATGTGAGGACTGACTTCCTGCTTGGTCCTGGAGAAATTAAAGGTACAGCGTACCCAAAATCAAATTACCCCAAAATCCAAATTTTAAAATTCAATCAACTAATCTTCCTTATGTGTTCCTCATGCTAAGCCTACCCCGTAGACTCACAAACTCCTGCAGCATGGAGACTGGACACACTGGAAGCTGGTGGGAGGTGCCAATGGTAGATATATCAAGCTTCTGACATGCCCAGTCTCCATGCTGCAGGAAAAGGTACACTACCCAGCGGTGCGGGACTGAACTGGAGGGACGAGAAGGAACAGGAAAATACTGTATGATACCCTTTAAGTATTTAAAAGTCTGAATCAATAAACAAATTGTTTTCAAAGAAGGGGAAGCTGTAAAACTAGAGGGCACATGATGAAGCTGCAAGGCAATAAATTTAAAAAACATCATAAGGAAATACTTTTTCACTGAAAGGGTGGGGGGATGCTTGGAATGTCCTCCCAATGGAGGTGGTTGGGGCCAAATACAGTGGCAGAATTCAAAATGGCATGGGATATAGACAGTGGATCCCTTTATAGCAAGAGGATAAAATCAAAGCAAACAAATATCTTTTATATTTCAATAGACAGGGGCACAGAGCTGCAGTTACAACCACTCTAGCCACCTTACTGGGCAGACTAAATGAACCATACTTGTCTATCTACAGTAATAGACTAGGTTACTATGTCTATTACTGTAACCTAGTCTTAAAAAAAAAAGTCCAACTTCCCTGCCACCAGTGCACAGGAGATGACATTTAGCCACATCCACAGGGTCAGGAATAGGATAGAATCCCTCCTGTCTTTCTGTGGAGCCAGAAAGTATACATGGAGTGAAATCTTCCCTCTTGTGGCGAGAAACTCTACCACTTTGTTCTGCAAGAGGGAAAGAATTTCTGATCTGAATATGCCCTGCTGTTTGACTTAGCACAAAAAGTTCTTCTAGAACAAGGGTTCACTAGTTCAGTCCTTAAGGGCTGCACACAGGCCAATTTTCAGGAAATCCCTAATTAGTGGAAACACATCCATGCTACTTCCGTTTTATACAAATCTCATGTATATCATTAGGGGTATCTTGAAAACCTGAGCCATTTGCAATCCTCAAAGACCAAGAATGTGAACCCCTATTCTAGAAGGATCTCCAGAAGATGAATACCCCTTATTAATAAAGGAGAACCTAGCATTGCACTAAAGGGAGGTCCTGTGGAATACTGGCCATCTTCTCTAGACCTCATCAAAACACATCCCTGGTTTGGACTTCATTGGTATGTAAGATTTAGAGTTACTCTGCTCACACTGGAGAGGCCCTGATTTCTGCTGTCTGGGAGAAGTGATACTTTGGAAGCATTCATTTGCATAAATACACACTTCCAAGGTGGTCCACTATATGGCCTCCAAGATGTGAAACGTTTTTCAAAAATGACAGTTATTTGAAGCATGCTGTAGTCATCTTAAAGAGACACTCTCTCCTAGACTTCATCTCCAGAAGATATTCATCACCAGGTGGCATATTCGCAAACCTCGCTTGAACATCTGTGAAGCCCGAAATCTGCAACCCAGCAGGCCTGTGAATGTTAAATCTCATGGCAGAGGCTCTCAATTTTATCTCAAAGCTTGGCCTACTTCTCACCAGTCTCCAAAAAACTGAGGAACCCTAGTCATTTGTGCAAAAGCATAGTTACTCGCCTGTAACAGGTAGGTGTTCTCCAGGGACAGCAGGAATCATTACTCACATATGGGCGACATCAGCACCAATGGAGTCCTCGCGAAGCATTTCCCAAGCTTTCAAAGAAAGCCTTTGGAACATGCTACCACGCATGAGTGGTCCCCTTCCCACCCAAGGGTGCCATCTTGCTCAGTCAGATGACATAGCTAGACAGCAGTAAAAACTAAAACAAGGTAGGGAAGCAACTTCCAGGGGAGGAGGGAGGGTTGTGAGGACCGATTCCTGTTGCCCCTGGAGAACATCTGTTACAGGTGAATAACCATGCTCTCTCCAGGAACAAGCAGGAAGTCAGTCCTCACATATGGGACTCCCTAGCTCCAGGCTGCCGAGGAATAAACCACAACAGCACCAATGGCGTCTGATCGGTTAACCGTGAGTTGCAGAAGATGAGTCCCCACCGAGAGACTCTGCAGACCCTAGCGTCCAGCAACACTATCACTCCGGTAGCCTGAACACAGAAGGGTCGTAGGGCAGGAGTTGCCTACACCCCGAGAATATTATGGAGTATTGCCTGGCCAAATGCACTAATCCTGCGGGACTCGCTCTCCAGGCAGCAGTGAGCTACAAACGTATGAAATGAAGACCATGTGGTGGCCTTACAGATCTCCGCCACCGGCACTGAGCGGAGATTGGCCACAGACACAGCCATCACCCTCAAGCGATGCGCTGTAATCTGATGCTCAAGGGAAAGGCCAGCTCGCTCATAGGTGAGGGTAATACAGTCCGCCACCCAAATGGACAGAGTTTGCTTAGTCACAGGAAGCACCAGTCTACTGGGGGTCATATGATACAAAAAGCTGAGGAGCTTTGCAGTGGGCCCCAGTCCGCTGTAAGTAGGACAGGGCCATTTGCAATCCAGTGTATGAAGCACTAGTTCCTCCCTGCTGGCATGAAGCCACAGGTAAAAGGTGGGGAGGACCACCTCTTGGTTGAGGTGGAAAGGAAATACCACCATCGGGAGGAATTTGGGGTGCATGCGGAGCACTACCCTTTTCTTAAAGAACCTTGTATACAGCAGATCTGCCACCAGAGCCTGGAGTTCGCTCACTCTACGAGCAGACCTGAGGGCCACCAGAAAAAATACTTTCCATGACAGGTACTGAAGGTAACAAGTGGCCAGGGGCTCTAACAGTGGATTGGTGAGCTGAGAGCGCACCACATTGAGGTCCCACTCTGCCACTGGAGGGCAGAGAGGAGGCTTGGATAACAGGAGGCCCTGGAGGAACCTGGAGACCAGGGGCTGGCTTGAGAGGGGTTTCCCCTCTATGGGGTGGTGGTGTGTGGCTATGGCGCTCAGATGCATCCTCACAGAGTTAGATTTCAGCCTGGTATGCGAGAGGTGCAGTATGTACTGAAGAACCAGTTGCACATGGCAAGAAAAAGGATTCTCCTCCTTCTCTGAACAGGCGGAGAACCTCCTCCACTTAAAGGCTTAAGTCCATCTGGTGGAGGGAGGCTTTCGGGAGGCCAGTAGGATCACCTCGACTTCCCCAGTAAGATTGAAAGAGCCAATGCTACCCTTTCAGCAGCCACACTGTTATTGTTAGCGACCCCAAGGTTGGGGTGCAGGAGGGAGCCCTCCTCCTGAGACAGGAGGTCCGGGGCCCGGCCCAGTGGAACTGGGAATGCCATCAAGAGAGAAATCAACAGCAGGAACCAAGGTTGCCTGGGCCACCTGGGGGCGATCAGTATAACTGACACAACTTTCAATCTGAATCTTGAAGAGGGTCTTGGAGACCAGGGGAGTTTGTGGAAACGCATAGAGTAAGCCCTCTAACCATGAGATCAGGAAGGCATCTGTCGCCACTCTCCCTGGCTGCAGCTGGCATAAGCAGAAGCGAGGCAGCTGTGCATTGTCCGGGGAGGCAAACAGGTTTATCACAGGTCTGGCCAGCAGTGGATGAGTTGCTTCGTTACCCTGGGGTTCAAGCACCACTTGTATGAGTGAAGGACTCTGCTCAGCCTGTCTGCTAAGCAGTTGTCCTGGACGGTACACCACTCATACAAACATGCTGTTGCGCACTGCGAAGGAGAGGAGGGCTACTGCCTCCTGACAGAGGGAGTACGAGCCTGTGACCCCCTGCTTGTTGATATAAAACATGGCAACCTGGTTGTCCATCTAGATCAGTACAGATCTGTGCTGCAGGCGGTGGCAGAACGTTCACAGGGCCAGGAAGATTGTTCCAAGTTCTAGGAGGTTGATTTGTAAGAGTGATTCCTCCTGGGATCAGCTGCCTTGCATGTGGGCAGTCCCCGCAATGCGCCCCCCAACCCAGAGGGAGGCGTCTTATCAGGGGTCCTCTGTGGTGCGGGTGCCTGGAAAGGCAGTCCCATCTGGAGGTGGTGCACGTTTTGCCACCAGATGAGGTACTCTGCCAATTAGCGGATGACTGACCCTGTCCTGCAAGCCTGCCTGTGGCTTGAGTCAACTGCAAGCGGAGGAACAATTGGGCTGTCTGCATGTGTAGGCGGGCTAATGGTGTGAGATGGACCGTTGAAGCCATGTGGGCCAACAGGCGGAGGAGGAGGTGGCATGTTGGTACTGACTGGAGGTGTTGTACCTCTCCTGCCAGATGTATGAAGCAGTCTGCCCTTTCTCTTGGGAGGGCAACCTTGATTTGTAATGTGTCCAACTGAGTCCCAACTCCAGATTTTGGGCTGGAGAGAGATAGGATTTGGGGTATTGTGGATCAGGAACTGGTTAAAAGATAGAAAGCAGAGGGTAGGGCTAAATGGCCAATTTTCCCAATGGAGAAAGGTGAATAGTGGTGTACCCCAGGGATCTGTGCTGGGTCCGCTGCTTTTTGACATATTCATAAATGACCTGGAAAGTGGAATAACGAGTGAGGTTATCAAATTTGCAGATGACACAAAACTATTTAAAGTTGTTAAAACCCAAGAGGATTGTGAAAAATTGCAAGAGGATCTTGATAAATTGGAAGACTGGGCATCAAAATGGCAGATGAAATTTAATGTGGACAAGTGCAAGGTTATGCACCTAGGGAAGAACTAAAACTATGGTTACACGATGCAAGGTTCCACATTAGGAACCACCACCCAGGAAAAAGATTTAGGCGTCATTGTGGATACCATGTTAAAACCCTCGGCCCAGTGTGCAGCGGCGGCCAAGAGAGAAAATAGAATGCTAGGTATGATAAGGAAAGGAATGGAAAATAAAACAAAAGATATTATAATGCCTCTATATCGTTCCATGGTGAGACCGCACCTTGAATATTGTGTGCAATTCTGGTCGCCGTATCTTAAAAAGGATATACGATTTTAGAAAAGGTTCAGAGAAGAGCCACCAAAATGGTAAAGGGGATGGAAGGATACTCCTATAAGGAAAGGCTAAAAAGGTTAGGGCTCTTTAACCTGGAAAAGAGACGGCTGAGGGGAGATATGATAGAAGTCTATAAATTAATGAACGGAGTGGAACGGGTAAATGTAGCTCGATTGTTTACGTTATCAGAATATAGAAAGACTAGGGGACATGCAATGAAGCTACAGGGTAAAACTATTTAAGACTAATAAAAGAAAATATTTTTTCACTCAACGTGTAATCAAACTCTGGAATTTGTTACCGGAGGATGTAGTAAAGGCTGTTAGTGTAGCTGGGTTTAAAAAAGGTTTGGACAAGTTCCTGGAGGAAAGGTCCATAAACCGTTATTAAGAAGTGACCAAAGATATCAATGCTTGACCCAGAACAAGCATTGTGGAACTTCTGTCTCTTGGGGAAACTGCTAGGTACATATGACCTAGATTGGCCACTGTTGGAAACAGAATACTGGGCTTGATGGACCTTGGTCTGACCCAGTATGGCATATCTTATGTTCTTATGTTCTTATGGTAGCTGATGACTAACCCCAGGTGCTGAAGTAGGAGGGTTGTTCGCTATGTAGCCTTACTGACCTTTGAGGCCGAACCCCCTCTGATTAGCCAGTTGTCTAGGTAGGGGAAGACTAAAGCTCCTCATAGGCGCAGATGGGCAGCTACCACTGCCAAGCTCTTGGTAAACACCATTGGCGAGGAGGCCAGACTGAAGGGCAGCACTCTGTACTTGTGGTGCCCTCCTCCCACGATGAACCATAGGTACTCCCTGTGGGAGGGATGGATTAGGATGTGTGTGTACACATCCTTTAGATCCAAGGAGCACAGCCAATCTCCCTGGTAGAGATAGGGCAGCAGTGTTCCAAGGAAGAGCATCTTGAACTTCTCCCTCACCAGAAACTTGTTTAAATTTCTCAGGTCTAGTATGGGCCTGAGGCTCTCAGTTCTCTTTGGGACAAGGAAGTACCTTAAGTAGAAGCCTTTTCCCCATAGATGTTTGGGTACAGGCTCCAATGCATTGTCCCTGAGCAGACCTGCAAGCTCAAAGAGCAGAAGAGTGGTAAAGGAGAGGTTGCACAGGCTCTCCAGGAAAGAACTTGGGTGATTAACTGTTGTAAGTGGAGGAGGTATCCCTCCTTTACCACCTGCAGCACACACTGGTCTGAAATGACTTCAGCCCACCTATAAGCAAAGAGTGTCAGGTGGCCCCCTGTGGGCTGGTGAAGGTCTCCCGGGAGAGAGGAGGCCCTGCCCTGGAAGTCAAAAGCTCCCCCCTGGTTGGGCTGGAGCCAGGGCTTGGGGCTTCCGAGCTCCCTGTCCCTGCCTCTTAGGGGGAGAACCCTGCTGTTGGCCCGAGAAGGGCTGGTAGTAGTGACTCTGCTGGAAGCGCCCCATTTTCCCTTGGAACAGGGGGCCGGCCTTCCCCCCCCCCCCCCCCCCGAGTGTTTTTTGCAGGGAAAGGAAGAGGTCTTTTTTGAGCGCCTCTGTTGGGTCACCACTTCGGCTTCTATTTCAGCTACCTTGTTGACAATGGGTTTGCCGAACAGGTTCTCCCAGTGCAAGGGATGTAGAGCAGCTTGTCCTGGATCCATTGCACAAGGTCCGATGATTGTAGCCAGGCTTGGCACCTAGCCCTGATGCCGGCTGCTGCCACTCGAGCTGCTGACTGGAAGCCATCGTAGGCTTCTCGGGAGAGGAACTTTCAGCACTCCTTGATCCCGGAAGCCAGAGCTTGGAACTTTGGGAGCGGTTCCCAGGCCAGCATGCTGAGAACCTGGACAACTCATGGATTAAGGCCTTCAGTTACAAGCCTATGTATAACTTATAGCCCTGGATTCGACACCACAGCATCAAGCCCTGGTAGCACTTGCACCCAAGGGCATCGAGGGCTCTAGCATCCCCTTCCAGGAGGGACAAGAGTAATTCTTCTGGCTCTTGAGCTTTTGCATGGTTGACTTGACAACCATGGAGTTGTGGGAGTAGGGGCTTGTGGAACTTTCGCCCCTTCCTGACATGGTATATGGCGTTGAGGCATCAGCTGACCACTGGTACCAACACTGGGATCTCCCACATTCACAGTAGCTGCTCGAGGATAGGCTGTACTAGCACAGTGAGAGTTTCCTTGGGTGGAGACTCGAACTGGAGGATCTCCAGTTCCTCAGTGAGTGGATCCTCCTACACCTTGGTTTGCACCAAGAAGGCTCAGGCCATATCCCTGACAAAGTCATAGAAGGCCATGTCCTCCAGAGGAGAATCTGCTAAAGGGGAGACGGGTCAGAGAAGATACCTCTGTGCTGTATGGTTTCTGGGGAGGCCGTGTCATCAGTTTCCCCCCTCGGATTCGAGGGGATATGACAAGCTAAAAGCCTTGCAACTCCGTGCCTCGAGGCCTGCACCGAAGGGCTGGGGACTGCCTGCGGACCTGGGGTCAGAGTCTCGGAAACTGGCCAGGGAGGACCGGATGCCCAAGGAATGGGACCGGGACCTTGACCAGGGCTGAAGACTTACCAGAGGCCGGTAGAGCTCAGAGCTCGGCTCGACAACCGGGGGGACTCCCCTACAGTCAGGGTCCAGTAGTCGGGGCAGATTGTACAAACTGGACATCATTGACTGCTGCATGGCCAGGATAGCAGTTATGTTCTGCTACATGGCTGCCACTCTGATTTCCAAGCCAGAAGACACTGCAGCTTTCGGCGCAGGCACAGAAGATTTCAGGCCCAGCGCCGGCACTTTCATGAGTGTATCCTCGACAAAGCCTAGTCTTGAGGAACCTCACATGGTCTCCGCCAGTCAAGGAATCTTTGAAGACCATGGTGCGACACTTCTCATAGTCGCCCGAGTCCCACTGACTCGTCTTACCAGGTTTCTCCAATGGAACCTAGACAGACTTAAAGGATTTTTTTCTTCTTTCACTCAGAGGAGCTGCTGCTGTGGGACTCAGAGGACGCTATGGCCTCACGAGAAGTGCTGGGCTTGGAACTCAGCATCGGGGAGGCGGGTACAGACTCAGACCTTGGGAACAGTTTCTCCTGCAACTCCAATCTCTTTTTATTAGTTTTAGGCGTCATGGCCTGGCACAGGAGGTGCTATCATGACCGGTCCCAGGCAGCAAAAGCAGCAGTCATGAACCCAGCGAGGGACATGGTGTAAAACACCCAGCTGGTGAAAAAGGGCACGAATGCCAGTCAAGGCAAGCCTCGATCAAAAATGAGGGAAAGAGCCAAGAACAGCACCGAGCCCAGCACAAGGCGGAAAGAGGAACCAGTATGCAAATCAGGAAAGGAAGACTGAGCAATATGGCACGCTTAGGCGGGAAGGAGACCACGCATGCATGGTAGCATGTCCCAAAGGCTCTCTTTGAAAGCTGGGGAAATGCACTGCGCGGGCTCCATTGGTGCCGATGTCACTCATATGTGAGGACTGACATCCTACTTGTTCCTGGAGAACACATTTAGTAAGCCCCACATATATTTTTGAACAGGGACACATCATAATATATATACTACAAAATAAGTTTGACAATCAGTGTGGATTTTTGTTGTAAATTGTCAGACATCGGATCTTGCCAGGACTCCACTACAATAGTGGAGGCACAAAATTCACATACACCACATTGAAAATGCCCAAAGGGACTTAACTGCTCCTCACTCGCGATACTCCAAATTACTGAGCAGCTAACAAAATTTGCTATATTCTACCCCCTTTGCTAAGCCACTATGGGAACATCAGTAAAGCTGGAATGTAACAGCAATACCCGCCAATGTTATATATTTTAGCAGCTACTTGTGAGGATCTGTGTTAGCTTTTTCCACATGACCAAAACATCATCAGAATTAGCCCCTCCAGAATTATTTTATTGCAATAAAAGCTCTTTGCACATATAAACCACGCAGAAAAGCTTTTTTCAGTAGTTCATTAGGATGGCCCCATTCCAAATATTTTTGACATAACTTCTTTGCTTCACAGATGTAATCTTCCCTTGATGTACAAATTCTACGAAGTCTCAAAATTTAACTGGTAGCCCAGACTTAACACGCACCAAATGAGGACAAAAACCTTTGAGCGACAGCCTTTTGATATAAGAACCACAAACATTCCTCTTCAAATGTTACCATATAAAGAGTAGCCACTGTATGGGCAACCATAGCCCCATAGCTACTCCATATTTCAGACAAAAAAGTCCATTAAAACAAAAAGAAAACTGACATAAATGATAATTACACTTACCTGGTAATTGTAGTTCCTTTAGTGACGACAGTTCAGTCCTCTACCTCTGGGTTGTCAATCTCTTCCTGCAGCTAGGAGACTGGTTTGTCAGAATGATGACATCACGGGATATAGCCTGCTGCCCTTCCATCTGCATCCCAGTGTAAACTATAACAAAGCAGACTTAAAGGAGCAATCAATAAGTAGCCAAACAGCAATACAATGGTACTAGCATGGATTTCCCCCCCCCCACGGGCAGGCCTTCTTACCTCCTGCTCTGACATAGGGGGAGCCCCCGAATAAGAGCTAGTAATGAAAACAGACTCACCTGAAAACTCTCGTCTGTGCGCCACTAAAGCCGAAACTGCAAAAAATATCCGGGCGGGAAGGAGGACTGAACTGTCGTCACTAAAGGAACTACAATTACCAGGTAAGTGTAATTATCATTTCCTTAGCGTTCCTCCAGTTCAGTCCTCTACCTCTGGGAAGTACCAGAGCAGTAATTAATGGGAGGGACCCTTCCAGCCGGCCGACAACACGGCCGATCCGAAACGAGCATCCGAAGCCGCCGCCACATCCAACCGGTAGTGCTTACTGAACGTATGCAGAGACGACCAAGTCGCCGCCCTACAAATGTCCCCCGGAGGGACCAAACAGTGCTCCGCCCAAGAGGACGCTTGCGCTCGAGTGGAATGCGCTCTCAAACCCCCCGGGGACCCGCGCGCCCCCGGAGCAAATACGCGGAAGCAATGGCTTCCTTGAGCCAGCGGGCGATAGACGCCTTAGCCGCCGCCTCGCCACGACGAATACCGCCGAAGAGAACAAACAGTCGCTCTGACTTGCGGAAGGACTCTGTGGCCTTCAAATACTGACGTAGAGCCCTCTTCACATCGAGCCGCCGAAGACCCCGATCCGCGGAACCGCCCCCCAAATCCTCTAGAACAGGCAAGCAAACCACCTGATTCAGATGGAAAGGGGACACCACCTTAGGAAGAAAGGACGGAACCGGACGCAAAATCACTCGTTCCCCGGGAAAAAGAAAGGTAGGGTTCACGGCAAGACAGCGCCTGCAGTTCCGAAATCCGTCGCGCGGAACAAATGGCCACCAGAAACACCGTCTTGAGCGTGAGATCTTTCAGAGACGCCCGACGCAAGGGCTCAAAGGGCGACTCGGCCAGCGCCGTGAGCACCAGATTCAGATCCCACGGGGGAACAGTCACCTGCGCACCGGACGCAGTCGGACCACCGCCGTGAGAAAACGACGCATGTCGGGATGAGAACCTAACGGGCGGCCATTGATCTTGCCCCGATAACAGGACAAAGCTGCCAACTGAACCCGCAAGGAACTGGCAGCAAGCCCCTTGTCAAAACCGTCCTGGAGGAACTCCAAGATGGAAGGAATGGAGGCCGAGTTCAGCCGAACCCGACGCTGGGAACACCAATCCTCAAATACACGCCAGACCCGCACATACGCCAAGGACATGGAGTGTTTACGCGCCCGCAGCAGGGTAGAAACCACCGCCGAAGAATAGCCCTTCTTCAAGAGCTTAGCCCTTTCAATGGCCAAACCGTAAGCGAGAACCGATCCACCTGCGGCATGAACAGGGGCCCTTGAAGCAACAGGTCCGATCTGGCCGGCAGCCGCCACGGCACCCCGTCCAGCAAGCGAAGCATGTCCGCGTACCAGGGACGCCGGGGCCAGTCGGGAGCCACCAACAACACCCGTCCTGCATGTGCCCCGATCTTCTGAACCACCCGGCCGATCAGGGCCCAGGGCGGGAAGACAGAGGAGGCCCTCCTCCGGCCACCGGCGAAGGAGGGCGTCGATGCCCTCCGACATCCGTTCGCGCCTTCTGCTGAAGAATCGACCGACCTTTGCCGACTGGAAGGTCGCCATAAGATCCATGACCGGCATTCCCCAGCGCCTGACTATCTGCCGAAAGACCGCGGGATGGAGTTCCCACTCCCCGGCATCCACGTGGACTCTGCTGAGGAAGTCCGCGGTGACATTGTCCTTGCCGGCGATGTGCACCGCTGAAAGCGCAGTCAAGCGGATCTCGACCCACTCGAAGAGCCGGTCGGCCTCCGCCTCCATCGCTGCACTGCCGGTGCCGCCCTGGCGATTTATATACGCGACCGTCGCCGAGTTGTCGGAGAGAACCCTTACGGCATTGTCGCGCACCAAGGCCTCGAACGCCTGAAGGGCCCGAAACACTGCGCGAAGTTCCAGACGATTGATCGTCCACGAGGCCTCCAGAGGGGACCAAACCCCCTGCGCAAAGTGACCCTCGCAGTGAGCCCCCCAGCCCACCAGGCTGGCGTCCGTCAGCAAAGGCAGCCACTCCGGCTGATCCAGCGACAAGCCCCTCGCTAACGACGAGGGACAAAGCCACCACTGAAGGGACTTCCGAGCCGGTTCCGGACAAGGAAGCTGGGCACTCAGCGAATGCTTTTGATGCGACCAACGACGAAGGAGCGCTCGTTGGAGAGGTCGCATATGAAACCGTGCCCAAGGTACCGCCTCCAGCGTCGCCGCCATTGTGCCCAGCACTCGGATAATCCCATGCCGAAGGAGCCGACCCCGACAGGAACTGTTGCACCAGGGCCCGCAACCCCTCGGCCCGGTGGTCCGGCAGAAACACTAGACCCTGGAGCGTATCGAAGCGGACCCCCAGATATTCGAGAACCTGAGTGGGCACTAACCGACTCTTGACCGGGTTGACCACCCAACCCAGATCCTGTAAGAAACGCACCACCCTGTCCGTCACTCGGAGGCTTTCCGCCGCCGATTTGGCGCGAATCAGCCAATCGTCCAGGTATGGATGGACCAGGATGCCTTCCTTGCGCAACGCCGCCGCGACCACAACCATTATTTTGGTGAAAGTCCGAGGCGCCGTCGCCAAGCCGAACGGCAGGGCCCGAAACTGGTAGTGGCCCCAGGGCAGGGCAAACCGCAGAAAGCGCTGGTGAGCCTCTCGAATTGGAATGTGCAAGTACGCTTCCGAGAGGTCTAGCGACGTCAAGAACTCTCCTCGGCGTACGGCCACGATGACGGACCGCAAGGTTTCCATCCGAAAATGCGGCACCCGCAAGCACCGGTTGACCCCTTTCAGGTCTAGAATAGGTCGCAATTGTCCGCCCTTTTTTGGCACCACGAAATAGATGGAATAGCGACCCAATCCGTAATCGGCCTTGGGAACCTCCACGACGGCTCCCAGACGAAGGAGCCTGTCCAGAGTCTCGCGAACTGCCGCCACCTTCGCGGGACCCCGACAGGGTGACAGGACAAAGGCGTCTCGCACGGGCCGGGCCAACTCCAAGGCATAACCGTGTTGGATGATTTCCAACACCCACTGATCTGAGGTGATGAGGGTCCAGGCAGGTAGAAACTCCCGCAGCCGACCTCCAATGGGTGGCTCCACCGCCGGGACCCGCCTCGCTTCATTGGGGCTTTCGGGCCGCGGGCGCCGGGAGAGAGGAGAATCCTCGACTCGCTCCCCGGAAGCCTCGAAACCCCTGACCCCTCGAGGGGAATCTCCCCTCTGGGAGCCAACTGGTCGCGGGGAACGGAACCTCCTGAAGTCCCGAAAGGATCCCCGACCGCTCGCCGCAGACTTAGGCTGCTTGGCTTGTCCTCGGGCAGACGGCCCCCTTTAGACTCACCGAGGTCCTTTACCAACTTCTCCAAGTCTTCCCCAAACAGTAAACCCCCCTTAAAGGGAAGCTTACCGAGACGGGATTTAGAAGGGCCGTCCGCGGCCCAATTACGCAGCCACAACGAGCGACGGGCAGCCACTACGGAACCCGTGCTGTTGGCCAGCGCTCGAATCAAATCATAATGAACATCAGCCAGATAGGCCGCACCGACTGCATACGATCCAGCTCTTTGATCTCCTCGAGATCAACATGCGGTGATTGGCGCAACCGTTGGGCCCAGCGCAAGCATGCCCTGGCCACCCAGGCCCCGCAAATAGAGGCTTGGAGCGAAAGAGAATCCGCCTCAAACAACTGCTTGAGCAGACCGTCCACTTTACGGTCTTGGGGATCTTTCAAGGCCGCACTGCCCTCCACCGGGATGGTGGTCCGTTTGGTAACAGCCGCTACCAGGGCATCTAGGCGCGGCGTCCGAAAACGATCCCTAGCCGAGTCCGCCAGAGGATATAACCTGCTCATGGCACGGACGCCCCGGAGGCCCGCCTCCGGCTTGTCCCACTCGTCCTGAATCATCCGTTCGACCACCCGGTGTAGTGGAAACACCACCTGAGTCTGTCGTACCGTCTGAATGACCGGATCCTCCAATTCGTCCTCCACAGCTGGAGGGGGTGCCAAATGCAACATCTGCAAAGCCTCCGAAATCAAGGCAGGCAATTCCTCTCTGCGGAATACTCTGACAACCTTTGTTTGCTCTTCGTGCTCCAGGATCTCGCCTTCCTCCAGGTCCTGAGACCCCTCTGCAGGATCCCAGTCCAGATCCGCGGATTCCAGCCAGGCACTGTCCGTCGGATCTGCAAGTCGCGCACGCTTTGGAACCGGCGGCTCCACGAACGCCGCCCCTTCCGCTGGCAACTGCACAGGCTGAGCCACAGGAGAAACAGAGCGCGTCCGCTTGCCCTGCTGGCGCAGACAAAAGGCCTGATGGAGAAGAAGTACAAACTCGGGACTGAACTCCGAGATGTCCGCTGACGGCGGAGCTGCGGAGACCCCGGAGGGCCCCGGCAGCGGCTCTGCATCGGACTCCTGCCCTAAGATCGGCAGGGACTCGGCCGGCGACTCCGCAGTCGCCCCTTGCGCATCCTGAGACTCAGGAGGCGCCATCTGAAGTTCCACCTCTGAGGAAAGAGCCACGCAGCCCCGGCACACTCCCGTTTCAGTGACCGGGCCCCTGCGGGACCCACAGACCAGGCATAGAGGCCGGGTAGCCATGCGAACCCCCTAATAGCCCAAAGAACTGGAGTAGGCTGAAACACTTTGTAGGAGGCTACCCCCTGAGGGTTCCCTTTGATTTTTTTTTTTTTTTTTTTTTTTTTTTAACGTTAAAGTTGTTGGTGAACTATCTGCCCAGAAGGAAGCGAAAACCCCCGCAGCCCTCTCCACCCCCCGGTAAGCCAGAGGACCGACGACAGAGGACTGAAGAAGAAATCAATAAAAATAACTAAAAGAACTAAACCAAATTAAATAAACCCCAAAGCAGGCAGCAACCCTCCGTTGCTGAAAACGGGAGGGATGCTCTGCCACGCGGCTGCCGCGCGGCTTTGAAATGGCCGCCGCGGGCAACAGCCGCGAAGAAAAAGGCGCCAAGCACAGCGACGAAGGAGTCCTGTCGCGAAAACGTGGCGGGACCGAAGAACGGCAGCCTGATACCGGCGAAACACTTACCGGCAGGTCTGCTCAGCACTGCTCGGAACGCGGCGATTCCCCCGGGCTCTACAAGACAGTCAGAGGTGAAGAGACCGCCCGACAGCAGCACCGGGACACCGGCAGACTAGAAAGGCTCACCCCCGTAGTGTCCGGGGGGTGAGACTCCTGGGCCAAGCAGAGGAAGGAGGGGTACGGCAAACTGAGCCAAAGGACCCCCCCCCCACCAGAAAGAACACTGCCGCAGTGCCACAGGCAGGAAGCAAGAAGGCTGTAGCCCAATGCTGTCCCACCGAGATTCGATTTTTTTTTTTTTTTTAAAGTGGTACACACTAACTAAGCAAACCCCTTTAACTACACTCAATTAGCCATGCTCCTTATCCACAACTCCTCTAAGAGCCTCTCCTTAAGGCTCGTCAAACTCCTCCTGCTGCAAAGGAGACTGGTTACACTGGGATGCAGATGGAAGGGCAGCAGGCTATATCCCGTGATGTCATCATTCTGACAAACCAGTCTCCTAGCTGCAGGAAGAGATTGACAACCCAGAGGTAGAGGACTGAACTGGAGGAACGCTAAGGAACACCAATTGCAACATCTCCAAAACAAAATCTTTAGGAAACCATGCTGGTAAGGCATCTTGCCAATCAAATTGAGCAATTACATTCAAAACTTCGCATTAATCTATATTTGTATATAACATTACATCATATGTTACCAACCATATTTCTCCTGTTCAATCTGTTATCTCTGAAAGGGTATTCAACATATGAGTGGTGTCTGAAATAGGAAGTCGCCTGTTTAACCCAAGGATTCAGTACCTTATAGGTAACAAGTGGTGCCAGCACAGAATCATTACGAGCCACAAAAGAGAGACCAGAAGGATTACTCAATCGCTTATGAATTTTTTATTTTTTATTTTTTAAAGTGCCATTACGTCGGTGCTGACTCCTAGAGACCCAATTGCCTCTGGGTTTTCTTGGCAGTGTATCACTGGAAGTTGATTGCCAGCCCTTTTCTTCAGAGGCAATGGAGAGTAAAGTGACTTGCTCAAAGTCAAAAGGAGTGCTTAGCAACAATATAAAATACTGGAACTAAAGGCTATTTCTTAACCAGAAACTGAATTTCTTTCTGGGTTAAATACCCACATGAATATCCAGTCTTGATCAGTATTTCAATCCATGCTTGAAATTCAACTGTAGGATCCCCTAATAAGCACTCATAATATTTATGATACTCCAATTGTTGCAAAAATTTCAGTATCATATTAATTCTTTGATTGTACCACAATTACACCCTCTTTATCAGTTCGTCGAACAGTCACTGAGCATGCCCTTCAATACTTAATAATGATCTCCATGTGACTCTTAGCCCTGCCCACCGCAGTACCAGCCAGTGTCTCTATAACCAGAGATTAAAAAAGAAGCAACTACAGGCAACAGTAAGGTACCTGTCCCTTCCCTCACATGGCTACAGCACTCGACACCAGGGGACAAGGAAAGTGCCCTAGGGGAAAGCATAGTTACTCACCTATAACAGGTAATCTCCGGGAACAGCAGGAATTTAGTCCTCACATATAGGTATCGTCGGTACCGACGGAGCCTGTGGGGGAACGCTCCCCAGGGTCCAATTAGAAAGCTTTTTGGGAGCATCCCACAGCGCCTGCGTGCTCCTGCCTTCCCTCTTCTTTCCGAACTGCCTCTCTCCAGTTGAGTTTGAAAGCGAGACAAAGAGAGAGAGAGGAAAGGAAAGAGATAGAGAGATACAACTCCTAGGGAAGGTGGGTGGCTTGTGAGGACTAAATTCCTGCTGTTCCCGGAGATCACCTGTTGCAGGTGAGTAACTATGCTATCTCCAGGAACAAGCAGGAATGTAGTCTTCACATATGAGGACTCCCTAGCTTTAGGTGCCAGGGAGAGGGACCCCAGAAGTTGTGTGTCCCTGAACAGGGCTCCACTTCCCCACATGGATCTCTGGCGAGAGACCCCAGAGGTTGTGTGTCCCTGAACAGGGCTCCACTTCCCCCCATGGATCTCTGGCATCCTACCGGGAATGGTGGGTAGGAGTTGATTAAGTATGGAACAGGTGTCGTAGAACAGCCTGACCAAACAAGGCATCCCGGCGGGAGTCCTTGTCTAAGCAGTAATGTGCTGTGAAGGTATGAACTGAGGCCCAAGTAGCTATTCGACAGATGTCGTCAATAGACACAGTGTAGATAAGCCATTGAGGCTGCCATGGCTCTCACATTGTGAGCTGTGACATGGCCTTCCAGAGAAAGGTAAAAGAAATACACTGTGCAATCCAATTGGACAATGTTCTCTTAGAGACTGGATGTCCCAAATGAGAAGAATCAAAAGCAACAGAGTTGAGAGGACTTTCTATGTTGCTGTGTTCTTTGTAAATAAAAGGCTAAAGCTCTTTTACAATCCAAGGTATGAAGATTCCCCTCTGCATTTGATGCATGAGGCCTTGGAAAAAACACAGGTAGGTAGACCACTTGGTTCAGATGAAAAGGCGAGACCACCTTTGGCATAAAAGTGTGGATGAGTCCTAAGGACTACCTTGTCATGATGGAACCTTGTATAAGGTGGATCAGCTACTAGCGCTTGCAACTCACTAATGCGGCGTGCTGATGTGATTGCAATGAGAAAGATAACCTTCCAAGAAAGGAATTTCAAGGAGGTAGTAGCTAAAGGTTCGAAAGGTGGTTTCATGAGCTGCTCAAGAACCAGGTTTAAGTCCCATGCCACCGGTGGTGGCCTAATGGGAGGCTTAGTTAGAAGGCGGCCTCTCATAAATCTTGCTATAAGAGGATGAGAGGAAATAGGTTGTCCATTTAGAGGCTTAAAGGAAGCTGCAATAGCACTCAAATGGACTCTTACTGAATTAGTCTTGTTGGGAAATTTGAGTTAGGTCTGCTTATATATTGGCTTTATATGACTGTACCCTTGCCTGGTGAAACTACACAGGAGGATGGATGGCACAGAAGACAAGAAGACAATAGCTATATGAGGGTATATGCTTGCCATAAGATAATGGATGCGGCCTGCTATAGAGGATTCTGGGTAACCATATTCTGGATAGGAGTATGCAGAATATTGGGCCTAGTAATTAATATCAGCAAAAAGTACAGGTCAAGCAAAGAATTCAAACTAATGAGCACAAAATACTCTGACTGGTTTCAATTAGTGCCAAGAAGGAGGAAAAATACAGGAAGGGTCAAAGGTCACAGGCCATGCATAGATGAACAGACCTAAAAGCAGATCCAGATGTATAGAGGTCACAGGCCATGCATAAATGAGCAGGATCTAAGAGCAGGTCCAGATGTACAAATGTAAAGAGATTCTCCCCTGGGGAAAAGTGACACCTAAGTAGTTATGATGGATTCACTGAGGCTAATTTGAAGCAGACATTTGAGACAAGGAGAAATGTATATAAGGCAGCCATATTGGGGGATTGGTGGGCAGTATTTTCTCCCCCTTCACAGAGAGAGAGAGAAAGTACTGTCTGCCATTTCTAGACAGGCTTTTGCTGTTCTTCTGCATGACACTATTATTTTGTTATGCTAAAATAAAAAGTTTTTGTAATTAAAGCAACTGCCGTCTAAGTAATTCTTTGATTGGTGATATTTGGGCAACCGTTGTGGGAACCAGAAACCACAGTCTTAAGACCTGCATTGGATAAATGAAGGAGATACTCCAGCAATGATTCCAGAGGTATCGCAAGGGGGTTAAGACCCTTTTGCGAACACCATATGGTAAACCTTTTCCATTTGAAAGCATAAGAGTGTCTTGTGGAAGGTTTCCTAGAAGCAAAAAGAATATATTTACTTGCTGAGGGAGGTTAAGATCATGGAGGATCTCGGCCTTCAGCAACCAAGCCCTGAGAAGCAGAGACTGGGGATTGGGATGCTATAACATTCCGTCCTCCTGGATAGGAGATTCTGGAGCAGGACCCTAACTCCAGGGAGGGAGCTTGAGAGAGATGTAGAAGCAGAGGGTACCACACTTGCCGTGGCCAATGTGGAGCTATGAGAATCATATGGCCTCTGTCTCTCTGAAGCTTGAACAGGGTTTTGGGAATTAGGGGAATGGGTGGAAAGGCATACAGGAAGTCTTGACCCCAGTAAAGGAGGAAAGCATCCCTGGCCTGAGCCCCCTGAGCCGGAATTCTGGAACAAAACCGGGGAAATTTGGCATTCCACGGACTTGCAAAGAGGTCTATGTCCGGAGTTCCCCAAATTTGAAAACTCTTGGCCACCTCGTCTGCATGCAGAGACCACTCGTGTGGAAGCAGAACTTGACTGTCTGCCCAAGAGTTTTGAATGCCTGGAAGATACACTGCCAGAAGATGAATCTGATGATATCTGGCGAGGGCCCATAGTTGCAAAGCTTCGTTGCAAAGCGACAGAAAGCCTTTTCTCCCCTGCTTGTTCACATAGAACATGGCTATTAAGATTGTCCGTATGAATGAGGACTGTCTTGTAGCTGAGCAGGGTGTGGAACACTCACAGAGCAAGAAAGATTGCTCTGAGTTCCAAGAGATTGATATGTAGATAACTCTCCTGTGGAAAACAGGTGCCCTGGGTGGAGAGGTCTTGGAGATGAGCTCCCCAACCCATTGGAGAAGCATCTGTTGAGAGTTGCTTGGGGTAAGGGTTGTTGAAAAGGGGACCCCAGCAACAGGTTTTGAGTGGACTTCCACCACTGGAGGAACAAAATAAGGAGACTTGTGTTTGCTATTTTGTCTGACAGGCATCCTAATGCCTGGGTCCATTGGGTGGATAAAGTCCACTGAGCTGCCCTCATATGGAGGCAAGCATAGAGAACCACATGCACGGTGGATGCCATGTGGCCTAGTAGTTGTAACATTTCTCGAGCAGTTAGATGAGGCTTTAGCACTGCTTGAGAAGCTAACTGCACCAGGCGAAGGCAACGGGCCCGGGGGAGATAGGCCCTTGCTTTTCTGGTATCCAGCAAAGCTCCTATGAACTCTAGAGACTGAGTGGGAGTTGATTTTGGGATGTTTATGACCAGACCCAAATACTGAAGGATACGCATTGTGCAGGATAGAGAAGTCCTGGCCTCTGACTCTGATGGGGCTCGAATGAGCCAGTCGTCTAAGTAGGGGAAGACGAATATCCCTAGAGTGCGGTGAAAGCACAATTACTTACCTGTAACAGGTGATCTCTGGGAACAGCAGGAATAAGTCTTCACATATGGGTACGTCGGTACCGACGGAGCCTGCACGGGAATGCTCCCCAGCATCCAATCAGAAAGCTTTTGGGTTCATCCCTCGCGCCTGCGCACTGCCTTCCCGCCTTTTCACTGCCTCTCATCAGTTGAGTTTCATAGCTGAGACAAAAGGAGAGAAAGAGGAAAGGAAGATGGATAGATACAACTCCTAGGGGAGGTGGGTGGTTGTAAAGACTTATTCCTGCTGTTCCCAGAGATCACCTGTTACAGGTAAGTAACTGTGCTATCTCCAGGAACAAGCAGGAATGAGTCTTCACATATGGGGACTCCCTAGCTAGAGATGCCAGGGGGAGATCCCATAAAATGTGTGTTCCTGGATCAGGACTGCAGTTTCCACACATGGTTCTCCGGCATCCCATGAGGGATGGTGGGTAGGAGTTGAAAGGAGAGGAGCTGTAAGCAAACAGCAAAGCTAAGGACTACAGGAGAGGAGTCCTTGGTATGTATGATAAGTACCATTAAAATTATTTAATGAACAATCACAAAATGTATCTTACCTACTGGATTGTAGGAAGTAGAGAGCGTGATGGAGTCTACTGGAGATTCAGTAGAGGATCCTCAAGGTGACCTCACGCAGTGAGGATGAAGGTCCAAATCTGGAATTGGCAGGTGACCCAGGTGTCAACTGGGGTAGTATAAGAACGGCAGGTCTTCAGTGGAAAGCTTTATGGAAAAAAGCTGAAAACTCTTTTAGCTACAGAATCATTGACATTGAGGAGTAAAAGAGGAAGACTGACCGATTTGGACAAGTAGCCAAGTCCTGGAGGGAAGAAGGGGTATGGAAAAAAGCCCGTATTCCCAGGGAGGACAGATGTGTGAAGGTCTGAAACTTCAGAACTACTGAAGATCTACACTGTCTTTCCTAGCTGGTGAGAGATAGGAAAGATATTGAAGCATGATGCTTCAGGGATAGCGAGACCTAGAGTAAAGTGGAAGCTGCTAGTACCACAGTAGCGGTTTTGTGCATAACAGCCCCTACATAGCGAGGGACAATACGAAGATATGCAAACCCACTGTCTGGAACCTCTATGAAGGTAAAAACCTTTATAGCAGAGACAGTTAGGAAGATAGTATGTAATACATATCTACCTATAAAAATCATCTCGACAGATATATAGATAGAGGGATATATATATTATATATAGGGGCATGACCCATGCACACGCAGCTTACAGACATATGTATGTATAGAAATAAATAGATATATATACATACATGAATATGTAAGTTTGAAAATACATGTTTGCAACTAAGCCCCATAAGAACATTCACATGGGAGATGTGAAGGAGAAAGATTCATCTAACAAGAAGGTGGAACCTACTTGAAAAGATATATAGAGAATCTATTCCTCTGGGCTAAGAGGGTGCGGGAATGCTATCCAGTGAAATAACCAGGATGGTTGCTGAAAAAACTGAGGATAATATCAGTCTGTAGAGAGCAAGTCGTGAGTTCTGTAGAACTCTGACATGGTAAATGGACAGAAAACGCATAGAGGGAGATACCAGGATGACCCACTGGAGGGACACAGGGGTATCATGCGTTACTGGTAGAATATGTGCTGTCCATGAGGAGTAGGATAGCATACGGCCAAGCTGTAAGGAAAAAAAGAGCATATTCCTGCAGGATTGGGAAACTCCTTGGACATTCACGCAGAAAAAGCTTATATTCTGTATTATAACAGGAGACAAGAGGGTGTGGAGAACCCTCACAGTCATGGAAAATGACTGATAAGTCCTTTTTACTATATGGAATAGCCATCAGAGACAAAGTTCAATGCTCTCTAGCAAGGGCCCATAGTAGAAAGCTTCTCTGAAGATTGCAGAGAGCATTATGCAGGAGAATTAGGAGATAAAACTGACTGTAGGTCAGTTGTGTTGCCAAATCCAAGGAAATGGAGATGGCCAGAAAGAAGATAATGTAAGAAGCCTGAAGTGAGTAGGATTATCCAAGATAGATGAGGACTATCTTGGAATCACTACTAAGGCTAGACAGACTGGAACTTGGGGAAAAAGTACCAGTAGATCAATCACTGGAACTCCTGCATGAACAGCAAACTGAAAGACCGCAGAGGGAATCTTCCTGTGAAAAAACACAAAGGAAAAGGACAAAGGGAGAGGAGTAGTAGTCCTGTCCCTGTCTGATACGCTGTCCAGAGAATTATTCAAAGAAAAAACTCTACATTGGAAAAAAGGTGTACAGTATGGTACCACTCAATCAGGAGAAAACCTGGATGAGAGGGTAGAAAAACAGGAACTTGGCATGAGACCTACCACTCAAGGATTGGCTAGTCTTAACAGCCTGTTTGAGGGGTTACCTGATCCTGTAGAGAAGAAAAGGCCGGTTGCCCTCACTCCGGGAGGGAAAACGGTATCGAGGGAAACTCGAAAGAGGGAAGTTCCTCTCACAGTTTTGCAGCCTGATTGTTCAGGGGAAAAAGGGTTCAGGACACAAACAGGTTAGACACCAGGCATTGGAGTCTAAAAAGAAAACTGTGCTTCCACAGTGAAGGCACTTCTTAGGAGAAGGCGGCTCCATGATGGAGAGGCCTTGTAGGCCCAAAAATAAGACAGAAACTGAGGGAAAGATTTCCCTGAGTTCAAGAAAAGGAAAAGAAAAACCCACCGGCGGTACCGGTGGCGGCGGGAAAAATAGCCGCGACCACAAGAAAACAAGAAAGAAAAAATTTGAAGAAAAAAGTTTCTGCGGTGACAGGAGGACGTCCTGCCGGCTCCGCGGAAAAACGAAAACTGAGGAGAGGCAGTGGAAAAGGCGGGAAGGCAGCGCGCAGGCGCAAGGGATGCTCCCAAAAGCTTTCTGATTGGATGCTGGGGAGCATTCCCATGCAGGCTCCGTCGGTACCGACGTACCCATATGTGAAGACTCATTCCTGCTTGTTCCTGGAGATATGCTGCTACAACAGCCATGCATTTCGTGAACACCCTTGGTGCTGAGGCCAGGCCAAAAGGAAGCACCCTGTAAGAGTAGTTACTCACCTGTAACAGGTGTTCTCCAGGAGCAGCAGGAATCAGTCCTCACATATGGGTGTCATCGGCGCCGATGAAGCCCCAGCGGAGCATTTCCCCAGCTTTCTATGAAAGCCAATGGGAATGCAGGCACGCCTAAAGGTGCCATCTTACCTCAGTCAAATGACATAGCTAAGAACAGCACACAAAAATGAAAAAATAAACTATGTACAACTGCAACTCCAAGGGGAGGAGGGAGGGTTGTGAGAACTGATTCCTGCTGCTCCTGGAGAACACCTGTTACAGGACCAGGCAGGAAATCAGTCCTCACATATGGGTGACTCCCAAGCTCAGGGCTACAGCGTAACCCAGGCTGAAACAAGAGTCACTCCCTCTAGTCTCAGCAGCAAAGAAAGGCTTTTCAAGGACACAACCTCCACCGGTAGCCCCACAGAGGGCAGGAGTTGCCTAACCTCAAAGAGATTCCAGAGTACTGCCTGGCCAAAAGCACTGTCCCTACGGGACTCCCTCCAGACAGTAATGGGCCGAAAAAGTCTGGCTTGAAGACCAAGTTGCAGCCCTGCAGATGTCCACCAAGGGCACAGAGCGGAGATGAGCCCACCGAGGCAGCCACTGCCCTGCCACGATGGGCCGTGACCCTACCCTGCAAAGGAAGGTCAGACCACCTTGTAAGCCCAAGTGATACAGTCAGCCACCCAGATGGACAAGGTACGCTTGGACACAGCCAACCCCAACTTATTGGGGTCAAAGGATACGAAGAGGTGAGTAGCCCTTCTATGCCCCTGCGTACAGTCAAGGTAGAAGGATAAGGCCCTCCTACAGTCCAGGGTATGCAGGACTGCTTCAGCCTGGCTTGCATGAGGCCTAGGGAAGAATGTTGGAAAAACCACCCTCCTGACTGAGGTGGAAAGAGGATACAACCTTTGGGAGGAACTTTGGATGAGTCCTAAGGACTACCCTGTTCCTATAAATCCTACTGTAAGACCCATCACAGACCAGGGCCTGAAGCTCACTCACTCGCCTAGCCGAGGTAAGGGCTATCAGGAAGAGTGTCTTCCAGGAGAGGAAGTGTAGTGGACAAGTAGCCATCGGCTCAAAAGGTGGGCTTGTCAGTTGCTGCAAGACCACATTCAGCTCCCACTCAGGGGCAGTATGACGGATTGGAGGCTTGAGCAAAAGCAAGCCCCTGAGAAAGCGGGACACCAAGGGGTGACCTGACAGAGAATGTCCATAAACCAGTGAGTGGTGAGCTGCTAGAGCTGAGAGGTGGACCGAACAGATTGGACTTACGTCCCTGATTTGATAAGTGCAGTAAGTACTGAAGCACTACTGGCACAGTACAGGAGAAAGGATCCTCTGTACGTAGCTGACACCACACAGAAAACTTTTTTCCATTTGAGGGCATAGGTTTTCCTAGTGGACTGTTTCCTAGAGGCTAGGACAACCTCCTCAACTTCCTGAGGTAGGCCCCACGGAGCCAAGACTACCCTTGCAGCCTCAGGCCATCAAATTGAGAGCTTTGAGATTGGGGTGCAGAAGTGAACCCTGCTTCTGTGAGAGAAGGTCGGGTTGCAACCCCAGAGGCAGTGGGGGATCCACCGCCAGTTGACAGCAGAAAGGAAACCAAGGCTGTCTCGGCCACCTGGGAGCCACCAGCAGGCCCACGGCCTCATCCTGGAAGAATTTTGAAGAGAATTCGGGCCACCAAGGGCGTGGGAGGGAAAGCATACAGGAGGCCCTGAGACCATGGAATCAGAAAAGCATCTGCTGATGTTCTAAGAGGATGCGGTTGATTGGAGCAGAACTTTGGCAGTTGTTTGTTAATGGGCTGGCAAAGAGATCTACAAAGGGAGACCCCATTGTAGGAAGATCTTCTGAACTACTGAAGGATGCAGCTTGCACTCGTGGGGCTGCAAATCCTGCTTAAACTGTCGGCCAGGTAGTTGTCATGGCCTGGAAGGTACACAGACTTGCGAGGAGCATGTTGTGCCTGAGGGCAAATGAACACCGGTCCTGAGCATCCCGACAAAGGATTCTGGACCCAGTCCCGCCCTGTTTGTTCACATAAAACATGGCTACTGGTTGTCTGTCCGAACCAGGAGAGATTGATGAGCCAGGGTAGGCGAGGAAAGCTTTGACTGCTAAAACGAATAGCTCTGAGCTCGAGGAGATTGATCTGCTGTGCAGCTTCCCAAGGAGAACACAGGCCCTGGGTGCACTTTGCCTAGACAATTATTACTCCCCAGCCCTACTGCAGGGAGGTTGTCCGTGGTCAAGGACCCACCCGTGTACCCAGGAATCTGAAAAACGGCACCGGCCCTGTATGTAGATTGGGCGGGTGCTGCAGCCACCATGTTGAGGGAGTTTCAGAATTGGTTTTGGACACTCCTCTATCCTGTCTCTTAGGCTGCCGTGTGGCTTGTGAACCTACATGTAGTTCCGCAGGCCCCATTGTGCAGGGCCTCATATGGAGCCTGGCAATTGGTGGGGGGTCACATGCACTGTCGAAGCCAATGTTGGGCCCAAGCAGCCTTAGGCAGAGTCTGGCGGAGACCAGGTTCCCAAACCCCACCGTTGAGGAAACTGGTTTGTCTTAAGTTTAATGCATGTCTTTGGGCTCTGTCTGTGGACCAGAAAGCCTTTGCTAGCAGGGCGTCCATAAGCCTGGCTCCTATTAAACACTTAAAGTTCTGGGAGGGGGCAAAGTGGACTTTGCGAAGTGTTATTACAAACCCCAGGTTTGAAGAAGAGCCAATAGTTTCTGAGGGTGGCTTGTCTGGCTTCCCGTGCACCTTTCCGACCCCTTGATGAGCCAGTCGTCCCAGAGTAGGGGAAGACAAAGATTTCCCTGATTTTTAGGTAGGCGCCGCTACCCACTATGTTTGCCAGGCATTTTGGTAAAGACTCCTGGGAGCGGAGGGTGAGGCCAAAAGGCCAGTACTCTGTAGCTGATAATGGTTTCTCTTCGCTCCCAACAATGAACCTGAGGTACTTTCCTGTGGTCTGGATTTAAGGAGGATGTGGGTATACTGCATCCTTAGTAGAATCTAGAGGAGCATAGCCAATCTCCCCCTGCTGGAAACAGGCAGAAGTGTTCCCAAGAATAAGCATCTTGAACTTTTCTTTTCTCTAGGAACTTGTTGAGGGTCATGAGGTCCAGAATGGGGTCGCAAGCCACCGTTTCTATGTTCTTTTGGGGGAACAGGAAAATGACCTGGAGTAGAAGTCCTCCTGACCTTGGAAGTTGAGCGCACAGGCTCCACCTCGCCCTGTCCAACAACAGAAGTAGGTACCTTGAAGCTCTTGAAGGACAGAAGGTCTGTGTGTAGGGAGGAGCCGCCTTGGAGGCATCCCCTGGAAAGTATGCAGGGGAGGCTCTAGTTGGTGGAAAATGCATGCATAGCCCCTGTGGACTCATGTCCCAACACCCGACTGGTACCCCGGTGGAGTGAGGGGCCACTGGTGGGCAAAGGAGGGCGAGGCGACCTCCGTGTGCAGGGTTGGGATAGCAGGGATGGAGAGGCTGACGCTCAAAAGGAAATCAAAAACCGCACACCATGCGAGTGGGAGCAGGGGCCGGAGACTTGGGGGTTTCCTCTGCCAACAGGGCCCATTACCCCTGCCCCCTTGGCTTGCTGACCCTGGGGTCTGCAGGCTTGGGTAGGATGATATTCAGGGTACTGTTCTGTAGGCAGTTGCCCTTCCTCGGGTATAAAGATCTTTTCACAAAACTCGGGCCCTTCTTTTTATGAGAAACGTGCCGAGGTCCTTCGACAAGCCTTGCCCGTCCTAAGGTGCTCTGTTTCAGTGCGACTGAAAATTGAACTGCACTTCCTCGTCATGGGGCTTGCCAAAAAGGTTCTTCACCTCAGCAAGGGGACATCGAACCAACTTGTCCTGAACCCATGGCTCAAGGTCCGATGACTGTCAGCCATGCCTGGGTCGAGACCGCGATGCCGGCTTCGGCAACTCGCAACTCGGGACCGAAGCCTCGAAAGCCAATCGTAGGCAGCGGCGGGATATGAAACTTCGAGCCGTCGCCGAATTCCCCGAGGACAAGGACTTAAATCCTCTGCAAGGGTTCCCCGAGAGAGACCAGCAGAGAACCCGGGCCAACTCCTTGGCCAGGTCCCGCAAGTACATGTCCATGTACAGCTGGTACGACTGGACACGGCAAGTCAACAGCATCGAGCCCTGGAAGCACTTTCTACCGACGCCATCGATGACGTTTTCGGGCCTCCCTTGCCAGAGAGGCAAGCACCGCGGAGTGCATTACCTTCTGGCCTCTTCAGGACGATGCCTCGGCCATTCCACACCCATAGAATGGTGTGGAAGCTGTGCATTCTGAAACAAAAAAAAATTCTGAGAAAAAAAAAAAAAAAACAAAAAAAAAAACCAGGCTCATTTCTGAGTCGATAGCATCGGAGTCGAACTCGCTTGCTTAGAACCAGCGCCGAGGCCGGTGCCCTCCCACATACGGAAGAGGAGCCGTTCCAGCATCGGAGGAACAACTGTGACAAGTACACAGGTGCGCCCTCCTTCAGAGGAGAGTCATACTGCATGCGCCTCGAGCTCCGCCGGAATAGCCAAAGCATATGCGGCCATATCCCGGACACGAACTAACCGAGAACCAAGTATCCTCCGTAGGGAGGGGGATCTACTCCGGGGCTCAGACTGCGGTTGACCCTCCGACGGGAACGCACCTGAGTCTTTGCGGAAAGTATCAGGAGACATCTTCGTCCTCCGTCTCCCTGGAGCCCCCCCCATGGCGGGACTTGTCATCTCCGTCCGAGGAGGAGTCAGGGTCCGACCCCCGCAGGGGCCCTGGAAGCACCCCACCCCGACGCCCTCGGTAATCCTCGAACAGGAGGTCGAGGGAGACCGCGACCGAAGTCGACCTCCCCTTCGAGCCATGAATGGAAGTCTCTAGGTATCGGCTCGTTCTTTTTTGTTTTTTTTTTTTTTTCCTTTTTTTTTTTTCTTTTTTTCTTTTTTTGCTTTTTCTTCTTTTTTTTTTTTTTTCATTCGCTTTTGGTCTCCGGGTCGACTTCGAAGTCGATGTCCCCGGTGGACGGGGCAGATGTGCCAGACAGGCTGGCCCATCAGTGCCCGCTGCTGCTTCCATGAAAGGCAGAACAGTCTGCTCTCTCCAAGGTCTTGTCATCCTGAACGCCCTCAGCTCGGGGAGACGCAGACAGCCACCAGACTCAGGACCCGGCGGCGCCGGGCCGAAGTCGTCTCTCTGCGGAGGAGAGCTCCTCGAGGACCCTACCCGGGGCCTTAACGTCGTCCAGCCACAAGACTCCCCGCTCCATGCGAGGAACTGTTGGCAGGTTCCGTCTTACCGTCCACCCTGCCCTTGTGTCCAATGGGCTTCTTGCCCGAGGATCTCCTCCTCTTCTCTTCTTCCCGACCGCGGGCAGCCTCGGGGCCCGGGGCGACGGTCGGGGGTTCTTAGGACCGGGCCCTCGAGGAGCCAGGGAACTCCGTCCTAGGACGCCCTCGACGAGCCGCTTCTTCGGCCGCGGCTCGGCGTGTCGCCCGGTCGGGGGGGCCCCCTGCTTCCGAGGAGCTTCGACGGCGCTCGGGGATCGGAATCCCGAGCGATGTCGACGGCCTCAGACGCGTCCAGGCCCGGCCGGAGGCGGATGTCCGAGAAAAGCCTTTCTTTTTGGCTGCTGTCAACAACTTCGAAGTGCCCTTGGAAGGACATCTTCCCCACAACACATGGCCCCGCACGAAGTAGGGTCGTTGATCGGGGCCGGGGACATGGCAAAAACCGAAGGCACCGCCAGATCCTGTTCCGGTGAGAGACCATTAGTTCTTTCTTACACCGACTCACACTTTTTAAACCACTGGAAGGCCAATAGGGGAACAAGAGTCCCCCGCGAGGTCCAAAGGACCCCGGCCCTTCACAGGGACAAATGGAAACAAGGCGAGCGAACAACGCCAGCCACGAAGGGGCAAAACAGAAAAAAGAAGAATCCGGGAGCTCGATACCGTGTGTACGGAACCCAGCGGAAGGGGAACCGGCGTCGAACAGGAGAAGAAAGAAACAGCGGACAATCGCCAAAAAAAATCTGCTTTTAAAATAAAAAATTAAACCATTAACAAAAAAATAAATAATAACCGGGGAGAACCTAAAACACGTCCGGGTGGGCTTCTTGGAAAAAAAGAGACGTGAGGTTAAAATGGCACCTTTAGAGCGGGAAGGGAACCGCGCAGCGTGCCTGCATTCCCCCAAGGCTTTCATACAAGCTGGGGGAAAATGCTAACGCTGTTGGGGCTTGCATCAGCGCCGATGACTCCATATGTGAGGATTGACCTTCCTACTTGGTCCTGGAGAATTGGTAGTGCTTTCCCTGAAAAAAAGGAACCGAAGGAAACTTCTGGTCTGCGAGTTGGTGATGCATAACCATGGGTGTACGTTCATCCGTGAGATCTAGAGGAACAAAGCCAATCCTGACTCTGAAGGTAAGGCAGCAGAGATCCGAGAGAAATCATTTGAAATTCTCCTTGCCAAGGAATTTGTTCAAATTCTCTGAGGTCCTAAGATAGGTCTGTAACCCCCCTGATTTCTTTGGGATAAGAAAATAGGCGGAATATAGAACCCTGTACCCTGTAGATGAAGTGGTACTTCTTCTATTGCCCCTTGGTCAAGACAGGCTAGCGACCCTCCTGACCTAAACAGGCCTGATGAGAGCTCTCGAGAAGTGACTGCTTTACGAATTGAACTGCTTTACTATTGTTTGAGGGGGCAATGCTTGTGAAACTGGAGCTTGTACCCCTCTATGATTAGAGTCCCAATGCTCTGCTGTTTTTTGCCCACATGGGGGGCAAAATGACATAACATTCCTGGAATGTGGACGGTTTGGGTCCCCAAGAACCAGGAAGGCTAAGTTCTCTAGACGAGCGTCAACGGCCCTGTTGGAGGGGTCAGATTGTGGGGTTTCTTTTCCGGGTTGGCATGTCCTAGCCGCCTTTACTTTCTTCTGTTTGGGTGGTTGCTGACCTTTCCTGGCAAGCTGACCTGCAGAACATCCAGCTGAACATACGCAGGAATAACTTTTTTTCTTTTTAGAACATTGAATGCCGTATTGAACAAGTTGTATTCTACGATTTTAGGTAGCTAGCCCGTGGCGACTTGGATCATTTCTATCCAAGGTGGAATTTTCTGTATCCTCCCAGTTCATTGGCCTTTTCCTGTCAATCCGGGAATTTATAATAACAAGGTTTTTCTCACCTAGTTATTTAAAGGGATATTTCCCAAGTTCTTGTACCTAGCAGCTACTAATCAGATGCCTGGTGTTCCAAGCCATTTCTATCGGGAACCTATGGCCATTAGACGAGGTTATGATCATGACCACGTCCTTTAATGTTCCGCAAAGGCCTGCTCCACGGTTGGAAAATTTAGTTAAACATCTTGGACCATCGTCCTTGCAAACATCACACCCCCTTTTTGTGAGAAAATCCTGTCTTCTATCCTCAGGAAGAATAGGGACTGTAAAGCGTCGAAATCATCTGTGACCTCCGTCAGGAAACATTCCCACCTGCTACGTAGACCTTAGGAACTGCTCAGGGCAGAAAGCATGGAAGCTTGGGAAGGACACGACATCCAAAAGCATCCAGGGCTCTGTACTTCACATCCTGGAGGATTAGAGGCACGCCTCTTTGCACTCTGATCCTTCTCATTGCTGATTCCACTACAATAGAGTGATGCGATATACTCCCATCAAATGGTTCCTATCTTACCTCTTCCACAGAAAGCCAACAGGTTAAAAATTGGCTTCCAAAGATCCCTCCCGTACACCCTTCAGCAAAGACGTACCCAAAGCTCCTCAAATATACATTCAACCACTGCACACTAATCCAAAGCCCTCAAAGTGAAACTTCCAAATATATGCCGCTGTGATGATCTCCACACCCTTTTCTGCAGCCACACCAAAATATTCAAGAATATCCAAATGCTTCAAAAAGATTGTGTATGCGGAGCCATTTTTACATTCCCAGCATCAACTCCAACGACTGATAACCTGCACATCATTTACAAATCCCAACTTCAAACCACCTCTATCAATCAAAACGGATGTTCAACACCTGGGAATAGTTCTTACCAAAAATAAACCTACAACCTTAAATCCAAAACACACCACCAAACTCAGTCTAAATGTAAATGCTCAAAAAGGTATGAACCCTACTTAAAACTGACGACCTTCCATACAGTCTGCCAGGCAGATCAGAACCACCTTGAGACCTTACGACAATTCAAATCTACCAAGGCTAACAAAACCCACTATTTCCACTCCAAATGGCCCAAAAAACCACTGCCAGGAATCATACAGGGAGCCTGACACCACCCACAACCTTAAGGCAACTGACATGCTGTCGCATCATCCATTGTAACAGCAGAATCCAACTTACAACCCTCACAATCAGCCATATCATACTCTTATATCACAGGATCAAGCACAGACTACGACGACAATGCACACAGAATCTTAATATACAACCCCCAAAAAAAAACAGCGCAAAAACGCAACGCAGGCAGCACATGCAATAAGGTATTCCCTCTCTACGGCCCTCCATCTGACACAATATCTCCCAAACTTAGGAACTACTGAATCTTTAAAAGCAATCCCAAAAAAGGCTAAAACATACCTCTTCCTCGAATACAATGGCAACAAAACCACATCAAGAGTAACACAAAGTCTCCACCCTAAGACTTATGAACTAACGGCCATACTACCTCTTCACAAACAAAAAGAGAAAGCATAGTTACTAACCTGTAAAAAGGTGATCTCCGGGAACAGCAGGAATTTAGTCTTTCAAATATGGAGTCATCCCAAGGCACATGCGTTCTGCCTTCCCGCCTTTCCAACTGTCCTCTCTCCAGGTGAGTTTAAAGCTGAGAGCGAGAAAAGAGAAAGAGAAAGAAAGAAAAAAGAGATGTGATACAACTCCTAGGGGAGGTGGGTGGGTTCGTGAAGACTAAATTCCTGCTGTTCCCGGAGATTCAACTATACAGGTGAGTAATTATGCACTCTCCAGGGAACAAGCAGGAATGTAGTCTTCACAGTATGGGGACTCACAAACTTTAGATGCCAGGAGAGAAAACCTAGACGTTGTGTGTCCCTGTGAAAGGGCTCCACTTCCCCACTTGGGAGCTCTGGTATCCAACCAGGGATGGTGGGTAGGAGGTGATTAGGTATGGAACAGGTGTTGAAGAATCAGGCCGACCAAATAAGGCATCCCAGCGGGAGTCCTTGTCCAAGCAGTAATGGGCTGTGAAGGTATGAACCGACGGCCAAGTGGCTGCTCGACAGATGTCGTCGATAGACACACGAGTGCAGATGAGCCATTGAAGCTGCCATGGCTCTCACATTGTGGAGCTGTGACCATGGTCTCCAGAGGAAGATTTTTTACTATGATAGGCAAACGAATACCACTGTGCAATCCAGTTCGGACAGTGTTCTCTTGGAGACTGGAACGTCCCAAATGAGGAAGGATCAAAAGCAACAGAGTTGAGGAATTTCGATGTGGCTAATGTCTTTTGCAAGTAAAAGGCTTAAAGACATCTTTTACAGTCCAAAGTATGAAGATCCCTTTCTCCATTTGACGCATGAGGCCTTGGAAAAAACACAGGCAGGAGGACCACTTGGTTAAGATGAAAAAGGGGAGTGAGACCACCTTGGCCATAAAGTGTGGCTGAGTCCTAAGGACTACCTTGTCATGATGGAACCTTGCATAAAGGTGGATCAGCCACTAGTGCCTGCAAATCACTGATGCAAAGTGCTGATGTGATTGCAATGAGAAAGATAACCTTCCGAGAAAGGAATTGCAATGAAGTAGTAGCTACGGGTTCCAAAGGTGGCTTCATGAGCTGACCAAGAACCAGGTTTTACTCCCATGCTCGGTGGTGGGCCTAATGGGAGGCTTAGTTAGAAGAAGGACCATCATAAATCTTGCCTATAAGAGGATTGTGAGGAAATAGGTTGTCCATTTAAAGGCTTGAAAGACAGCTGCAACAAAACTCAAACGGACTAGTACTGAGTTAGTTGTAAGTCCTGCACTGGATAAATGGAGGAGATACTCCAGTCATGATTCCAGAGGTATCGCAAGGGGGCTAAGACCCTTCTGAGAGCACCATATGGTAAAACATTTCCACTTGAAAGCATAAGAGCGTCTTGTGGAAGGTTTTCTGGAAGCATAAAGGATACTTTACTTGCTGAGAAAGGTTCAGATCATGCGATCTAGGACTTCAGCAACCAAGCCCTGAGATGCAGAGAGAACTGGGGATTGGGAAGCCATTAACAGTCCGTACTCCTGAGACAGGAGATATGAGGCAGACCCTAAAACTCCAGGAGAGGGAGCTTGAGAGAGATGTAGAAGCAGAGGGTAACACACTTGGCAGGCCAATGTGGAGCTAGGAGAATCATACGGCCTCTGTCTATTCTTAAGCGTGAGCAGGGATTTTGGGAATTAGGGGAATGGGTGGAAAGGCATAAAGGAAGTCTTGAACCCCAATGACGGAGGAAAGAATCCCTGGATGAGAGTCCTGAGCCGGGAATTCTGGAACAGAACCAGGGGAAGTTTGGCATTCAACGGACTTGCAAAGAGGTCTATGTCCTGGATTACCCAAATTTGCAAAATTCTTGGCCACATGGTCTGCATGTAGAGACCATTCGTGTGGAAGCAGAACTCGATTGAGTCTGTCTGCCCAAGGGAGTTTTGGATGCATGGAAGATACACTGCCAAGAGATGAATCTGATTCTCTCTGGCGAGGGCCCATAGTCGCAGAGCTTCGTTGCAAAAAGCGACAGAGGGCCGGTTCCTCCCTGCTTCTGTAAGCAGAAACATGGCTACTTGATTGTCCGT